>CAUYPK010013296.1:0-39275 GCA_963574355.1 Loris lydekkerianus | reverse complement strand
TCAGGAATGGAAGAAAAAGTATCCAATGTACTCAGCCCTACTATGAAGCTAAACTATAGCTTTCACATGAAGGCTATAACCCAACTATAGCACAAGACTATGGGGAAAGGACCAAGGAAGGGGAAGGGAGGGGGGAGGTTTCGATGGAGGGAGGGTGATGGGTTGGGCCACATCTATGGTGCATATTTTTATCTATAATAAAAAAATAAATAAATAAAATAAAAAAGAATAGAACTTGACAAAGAGACAATTAAAAATTTAATCAATGAAAAAAAAAAAGAAATGGTGTCAGACTTTTTAATCTGAAACATGAGATGATGTAATAGAATAATATCTTCAAAATATTTAGGGGAAACAAGACAGAACACAGCCAACTGTTAAATTAGGATTTAATTATGAGAATCAAAAAAGGGTATGTTTAAAAACATAAGTTCTTAGAGGTTTTACAGTTAATAAACTCTTTGTTAATGGATTTTGGAGAATATAGTCCAGCAAAATAAAGTATATCAGAAGCAGCAGATAAAGAAATAAGTAAATCTTATAGTTAAATCTACATGATAATTAGGAGCATAATAAAACCATTAAAATTTATTAATAAGATATATATGATACAAAGAAAATTAAGAAATGGAAAAAAGGAATATTCTAGCATTAATATTTCAAAAAATATGACTAAAATGTTAGAAATAGCAGAGAGACAATATGAACAAAAAGCATGTCAGAATCTTTTTTTTTTAGGGGGGGTTAGTTTATTAATACTGATTAAGTCTTAGCAATGATAGAAGAGTATAAGTTCACAGATGTTTGTTAAAATGTTAAAAGTAATAGAAATAGAAATATAACTTTTGAGACTTAAGTAAAAATGAGAGAAATAATATTTAAATATTTATTAAATGTTTAGGTTCCAACCTCTGACAAAGCATGTAGCAAATATTCAATCTTTTTAATCCTTATGATAACACTAGGACATTTGAAATTATGAATATGTAATGAAATTATATATTCATTTTATAAATGAAGAAGTCTAGACACACAGAGAACTCTCTTGCCAAAGGGTAACAGAGATAAGTTGGGAGTGGGAGGGAGGCAAAATAGAAAAAATTAAAAAATTGAGAATGGGAGATAAAATGGAAAAAGAATCTTCACATTTATCAGTAATCACAAGAAATATAAATGGGCTAAATTCATTAATGTATTACTTAGACAAATTTAGCTATATTTTATTAATAGGAAAGATATGTAAATCAAAATTAGCAAAGAAAATTTGAAAATAAATGTCTCAAAAAGATATCTAAACACATTCCAAAAGAAAAAAAAAAGGCAGCAGTAGCAATATTATATCAAAGAAAAAAGTATTTAAAACCAAAGACGATAAAAGGGATAAATAAGGAATTTCACCTTGATATACAATACCACTGTAAAAAGTGATTTTAAGTCCTAGCACTATAGATTCTAAAAATGTAAATAAAAAATATGGAGAATAAGGATAACAAGGAAGGACAGATAAATCCACAAATGTAGTGTAAGAATTACTTAATTTCCTTCAGAAATCAGTATATAAGTAGACAATTAGTAAGTCAAGATATAGAGGGTTTATACAACACAATTAACTATCTTGATCTTACAGGTCTTACAGCTACACTTAAGATTATATAGCACAAAGAATAGGCAATTATGAAATGCTTTTTAAAATTTGCTTGTTCTATATATACAATTTATGCTGATAAAATTGTAATTCAGTTAAACTGTTTAATTTTTCGGGGGAAACATAAATTATCAAAATTGGCTGATGGAAAATTACATAATTTGAATAGACTATTGACCAAAAAATAACATGGAATGTTAATCAGAGATCTCCATCAAAGAGATAACAAGTTCAAGAGGATTTTATAAGTGAATTCTAACAATCCTTTGAGAATCAGTTAATTTTTATTATTTAAATTGCTACAGTGACTAAATGAATTAAACCATTAAAATTTATTAATAAGATATATATGATACAAAGAAAATTAAGAAATGGAAAAAAGGAATATTCTAGCATTAACATTTCAGAAAATATGACTAAAATGTCATAGAGACCGTGAGGATACCAAGACTGGCATGAATAATGCTACTAATAGCTCTCAGGTACACTAGCCTGGGGGAAAAAACCTATAAGCATATATTGCTAAGCCAACAGCTTTCCTACATTCCAGAGTTAACAAATTGGAGAACATAACAGAAAATAAAATCCTATTCACAGTAGCATTTAAACCTAGAAAACAGCTTGTAAATGAGGTGTGAAAAAATAAGAGGAAGAAAACTATACAACTTTACTCAAGAAATAGATACTACACCATGTTCTGATATTAAAAAGAATAAGAATGCTGTTTTACTCAACTTAACCAAGAATATTTAAAGCAATTCTCATTAAAATCTCAATGAACTTTTTAGCAACAATAATTCTCAAGTCCATTTGAAAAACATACTCTAAAGAGTTCTAACAAAAATTGACAAAAAAGGACATTTGCCTGTTAAAACATAGCATAAAGCCACATTATATGAAATGGTAAAAACAGACAAAAGAATGTCAAGAAACAGACTTATGTATGTGTGAAAATTTTAGTGTATGATAAAGTGGTATTCTGAATATAGAATGGAGTATTTAACAAGTAGGATAGGACAATTGGCTATTTGCTTAAACTAAAACAAAGCTGCATCTGTATCTTAAATCTTAAACCCACAAATAAATTCAAAGTAGAATGTAATTCTAAATAATGAGTAAAAAATAAAACTTTATAAGAATAATTATCGTGTCTGTGTGATTAAAATTAACATTGGCTCATGCAAAAAAAAAAAAAAATGAACTAAACAAATTCCCCATGAAATATGGTTAAATTAAAATCACAAAAATTTAAATATCAAAAAATGCCCAAGTAAAATTAAATGTTAAATTGCCATCTTTTGCATTCTTATTTTTGCTAAATGAAACTTAATCTTCAAAGAATTTTAAAGGTATCTTTATAAAAATAACATTAATTTGATACAAAAGCTAACAACCAAATGCTCTCACTTACTACTTCAAAAAATCAAATGATCAGTAAATTGATCTCATATAATTTATGTGAATAAATATTTTTCAGATAAAAAAAATAATGAGTAAAGATATGAAACTATTAGAACAGACTATATGTAAAGATCCTTGCAATCTTTATTTAAAGAACACTTTCCTAAGTAAGGCAAGAAACAAAAAATAAGGAAAAGATTCAATCGATAAAAACTGGAAAGTTTCTGCTTGACCAAAGGAGGGATAAACAATGTTAAAAGATGTGCAATATTGGTTAAAATGTTTCTAAATATATGAGGCAAAAGATCAATATGGTAGATATTTTCCAAAGAAGGTCACAACAGTTCCTCCCCGTCCCCATCACACACTCCTTTGCAATGTGACTTTCCTGCTCCTCCCACCAAGAGGTGGAATCTATTTCCTGTCCCCTAGAATCTAAGCTGACCTGTAATTTGTTTGGCTGATAAAATGCAACTGAAGAGATGTGCAAGCTTATCAAGAGGCCCTGCAACTTCTGCTTTTACTCTGTGGCTGCTCTGAGTCCACCATGTAAGGATGTGTGAGCCAGCCTTCTTCAGAATCAAAGATTATGTAGAGGGAGAACCTAGGTGACAGCCAACATCAACCATTAGACACATGAGAGAGGTCATCTTGGACAGCCTAGCCCACATCAAGCCAACACATGTCTGTAGCTACGTGACTCATTTAAGATGAAATCACCGGAAGAATCACCCAGCTGAGCCCAGAGCAAAGTGCTGATACACAAACTCATGAACAAATAAAATGGCGGTTATGTTAAGGCAATCGATTTTGGGGTGGATTGTTCTGCAGCATTAGCTAAGTGAGAAAATCTATCATTTATAAAGGATTCTACTGATAAGCAGCCTGACTGGAAAATGGCCAAGAAGTCACAAAATAAGAAACACAATGTCTGCTCACTTGATTCAAAACTGGAGGAGGCTTGTTGATGGATAGGAAGTAGGACTTGGGCTCCATGGTCCAACTGCCTGGGTCTGAATCCTGGCTCCAGCCCACCACAACTGGGTGGCAAGTTACTTAACTTGGACGAGTTACTTATGTCTCTTCAGTCCTCAATTTCCTCATCTTGAAATGGGTATACAAGTGCTATCTATCCAATAAGTTCACTGAGAGAAACTTTACTTCTATTAACTACAAATAAATTATGCTTTTGCCGCTACTGCTATAAGTGGCTCTGATGAACTCTTGAATACAAAGCAGTGAATACAAGAAGGAAGGCTGTTTTATAAACATCCATGGAGGAATGAAAAAGGGAAGGTGCTCATAAAGATGGCAGTTAGGAGACAGAGATTAAAGACATTTCAATATATTTCAGACTTTGGGTTGTGTTTAGGTTATTGTTAAAATAATCAGTTTGGTGATATATATATATATATATACACACACGCACATATATATATTGTGTACCCATATATAAATATATATACACACATATATATATTTGCTTAAATTTCACCACCTTAATGAGTTGTAGCTTTACTACTGAAAATACGTAGAAAATTATGATTCTGAATCTAACTGACACTTAGTAGAAAGGCGATCATTTGAAATTAAAACAAAGGAGATATCATTATTATTTCCTATGGATTCAATAGTTTGGGATATTCTGTATTCCAGACATCTTTTATTACATGTAATTGTTTTCTCTTTATTATTGATTAAAGACATATGGAAGAACTAATCTGAATATCTGAGCAACATGAGACAAACATTTCATTACAGAGATAAGGTTTCATTTAAAAGCAAATTGATGTTTACATGCTTTTTTTGCAGCTAATGCAGACAACTGTATGATTTTATTAGACATTTAAAAATATTGAAAACAGTACAAAGACTAACATCATTATTTTCATAAGCTAGAGATAATGTGCTCAAAGCATTTTACTGTCATTTTGTAATGTCATACCAATAGTATCAGGGAAGTTATTTACAGAGTCAAAAACGCATCCCCTAGCATGAGGAAATAACAAAGACAATCATGTTAGATGATTTTTATGTATGTGTGTATACGTGCATATAAAATGTATGGATGTGCCTATATACATGTATATGTTCATATTTGACTCAGTGGGACTGTCAAGATGCATTTGGAAACGTAAACTGTTGAAAGGCTTTCTCTGTGTATCACCAGCATGACTTTCTTTACCAAGAAGTTGCAATAAGAGAATGCCTTAAATATCTGTACACTATAAAATAACACAAGCAAATTAAGAAGAGTCCAGCTGTGCAGCTTTGAGTAAGATACCCAACCTCAGTTTCCCTGTTTAGATAATAATAGTGCACAATTCAAGCGATTTTGTGAGGATTAAGGAAGTTAATACATGTAAAGTGCTAAGAACTATGTCTGTCACATTAAAGGCACTTAATAAATCTTAGCTATTATTGTTGTTATTCTTACTACTGCTTTATTGGGTGTCTTTGATATGTCAAAACCACCAAATCTTCAGAATGTGCCTTTTTCCCAGTGATCTCCAATATGCTATAATTTGGGTTGATAAACTCACCATTGTGTATTTCTAACCAGGCCAACCTTATATTTTAGAATGTCTTACAGTGAGATATGAAGAACAAAATTAATGTATAAGGACTGGTTAATTTTGTGGTTATAAAGGAGGATTTTAGCAGCTTAGGCTATCATAGGGCCAACAAATTTAGGTGTTTAAGACTTGGGTTTAAAATTCTGGTAAAAAGAAAGAAAACAGTGTCCACAGTTTTCTCTTCAAATGCACCTGCTACTAGCAAATTCACTTTCTGGGGTCTGAAGACTAATCAATGTCTTTTGCAGACCTTCTCACTTGGCAGAACATACTCTCTTCCTCTGAATGGTAATGCCTTTTTGGAGAATCAGAGGGCCAAAGAAAAACCCTGGGTGAGGAAGAGTATAAAACTTTTATAATAACAAATTATAAAACAGAGCAAAGTTATGAACTTAAACTGTTAAACTCATCATTCTGCTTGGATAAGTGTGTGCATTTTGTGGACAGTGTGGCTGAGCACCATTACAAGATAAACTGAAGCTGGTGGATTAGCAGCTACTTGGGACCCCAGATATTTTTAGGCACATAACTGTTTCTAAATCCCCCATTTCTTCTGCCCTCTTGGGGCAGTTCTTCAGCTAAAGCTCCTTTTGAGAATTCAATCCACTTCCTTTTTAGAGGTACCGTTTCCACAAGCTGCTTCTCTCATTACCTTACTGCTCAAGCACAAAAGGCCAACCCCAGGTTATTCTAATGATAGCAAACACCTCATAAAGCCACCTGCCAAATTTACTTTTCCACATAACATTATTTTTATGACTTTTCATGAGTCCACAAGGAAAGAGAGCATCATGTACAAAATATGACTTTCAGAAATCTTGAAGATATTAAAAATTATCCCTACGGTGTTAGATTGGTGGGTGTACCAGCCCCATAGGATGGTGGTATCTTTAATTTCCCCACAGGAATTCAGTGTGTCACTGTACTTTTTTTTTTTTTTGCCATTTTTGGCCAGGGCTGGGTTTGAACCCACCACCTCCGGCATATGGGGCCAGTGCCTTACTCCTTTGAGCCACAGGTGCTGCCCTGTCATTGTACCTTTTTACCTACATGAGAAGATGTGAGATCTCCACAAAATTAATACATTTTTACATATGTCCCAAACATACAAGAACTTTAAGCTTTGGAGTGTGTCCTTCTCCATTCTGGTTTTGTATTTGTGTGCAGGGATCACCTTGCTTTAGTCTATAACACCCTGGAAGAGACAAAACTTGGTGTAATCAATCAAGAGTTTGGAATGTGGGAACTTTGTTGCGTTTCTTAACCTCTCTGTACCTCAGTTTTTGAATCTGTAAGGAGGGATATTAGCACATAGTGTCTCATAGGGTTATGATTAATTTAGTTAAATTCTGTCAAACACTTAAAACAGTAGCACAGAGCAAGAGCTATGGAAGTGTTTAGGTGAATTTGTGTCTCTTTAACAGTAGGTTTTCGCAATAAATTTCATAAAGATGTAAAAAAAATAAAGAATAAGTTGAAGCAAAGGACTACAAAATCCTTCCAGAACAGCAAATAATGCTTATTTGGACAATGCAGAGTAAAGGCTTTCAGAAGGGCTGGGTTGAGGAGATTTTATAATGGAGTCGGAGAATATCTCCGCTGCCTCCTGGGAAGATGCTGCTCATTTCTACCGGTGCCTCAGGTTTACAGTTGTCACACTCCTAGACACCAGCTCTTCCCAGGGAGCAAGCAGAAACCAGAACTCACACTGCCTCTGACAGCCCCCTGTGCTCGCCGGGTGGCAACCCCTCCCTTGCCTCAGAGCTGAAATAGGTCAACAGAATTCCATTCCTAAGGCCACCTTCAAAGGGGAAGATGCCTGGGAAGAAATCTTTGCTACAAGTTTAAAAGCCCAAGGTAACCCCGGCTCAAATCTCCACAGGTGACTTCCCGCTGCGTCCTCCTTCTGACCGAGAACGCACGCGACAGGAGCCACGGGCACAGCCTGGGAGAGGAGGGGGCATCTGGTGATTCTCCTTGGGAAATTCTGTCCTGATAGTTGGCATTGCTTTCTGAAGGGGCAGACTCACCAGACGTCTTTCTTCCAAACATGCTTTAGGGATATTATCCTATAAGGTCTCCATGCGTCCCTTTACCCCGCCTCGAGTAATATTATTCGGCGTCAAAGGACAACCTAACACCTAACAGCACATGCTCCACACTTCCCCTGCTGATGCACAGTCTCCCCCCACTTTCCTCCCAGGCGCAGGTAAGTGACCTACAACAGACAGATCTGGAGGGTGCGTCCAGCAGACCTCCTAGCCTGGTCCAGCCTCCCAGGCACACACACCCACTCCGCCTCTGCCTCAGTTAAGTTTCCCGGCAAAGCTGCTGCCAAACAGTCGCTCTTTAGTGGCGCTGGGGACCCCGCCTCCTCTCATCCACCGGGCGCTAGCTTAGCACCCAGCCACCCAGTCCCCGCCGGCGCGCACGCCCCTCTCCGGCGGCGCACTCACCTGCAGCTCGCCTTGGCTGGCGTTGCCTGCGGCCGCGTCCGACCCGTCTGCAGCTCCGGAGCCGCGCAGCACCGTGATGTGCAGCGTGAGTAGCAGCAACCCCAGCAGCAGCAGCAGCTCGGCCGCCAGGCGCACCATCCTCTTGAGGCGCGCGGCTTTAGGACCCGGCGCGGCGGGCGGCGGCTGCGGTGGCGCCGAGGGAGGAGGAGTCGGAGCCCTGGAGCCCGGCGGCGCTGCTCCCGCCTCGGCCCCCACCGGGGCCCCGCTCCCCGGGCCCGCAGGGCTGTCGCTGGGCGCGCCGGGGCGCGCCGGGCCGGGGGAGCAGGAGCCACCGCCGCCGCCGCCGCCGCACCACGGCGGAGCCACCGCGGGGCCGGGGGTTTCCAAGCCGGCTGCGGAGCAAGCCCCGGCGCTGCCCGGCGGCGGCGGCGGGGACGGGGACCAGGGGCTGCCCGGGACCCGGTCCGGGCCGGGGGCCACCCTGCGGGCAGGGGGCTGCGTGGTCGGCGGCTGGGCGGGCGCAGCCGAGCCCCCGAACGCACATGGGCGCCCCAGATGTGACCGCGGCGCCGCAGCTGGAGCGGGAGCGGCCGCCAGAGGAGCGCGGGGAGGAGGAGGAGGAGGACCGAGAGGAGGAGGAGGAGGAGGAGGGCTTCAGTTGCGGCCCAGAGTTACCTCCACGCTTGGCTCCCCCGCCCTGGCAGCCCAGAACCACTCACCCGGCCAGCCACCTCCACTCCTCTGAGCGCTCCTTGTAGCCGCCAGCCGCGCCGACCCGCACGCGGGAGTCCGGGGTGGGCTGGCTCCAGATGCGGGCTTTCGGTACACGGAGGTTGTCACTGGAGGTGGCCTTGGGGCCCCTCCGGCGTCTACGTCCGCCTGCCGGGCTGTACCAAGTGCGCACTGCCGAGGTCTCCGTGGCGGGCGAGGGCAGAGCCCTAGTGCGCACTGAAGCTTGGAGCTATGGGTGAGTAGGGGGTGCCTGGGCGAGTTTAGAAACTTTTATTGGCAAAGTGGAGCTGGAGTTGTGGTGAGGGAAAACCCAGTGAGCGCGGGACAAGCCAAGTGTCGGTCTGCCACTGTGCACCCCTGCCTGAAGCGGGCGACAGAAGGGAGGAATGACAAAATGTCGTTCCGAAAGGATACTTGCTCCTGGACCTTAGGCTGCCAGATCGCAGGAAACGGCTTCTCGCGTGTCTGCGTCACTTAGTAGAGCCAGGGAAGGGAGGTGAGTCGGGTTCGCAGAGCGTGGGTCTAGTTAATAGCGCAGGTGTCACGGCGGGAAGCTACAGGCGCCCGGTTTTGTGGTTCAGGAGATGTGAACGCACGTGGGGCACTGTGGGGTGAATCTCAGCTGTCAGTCTTGGGTCTGGCTGGGGGACTCATCCCGGGGGAACCGCTCCAGGAGGGGACTTGGGGGCTGGCGTCGCGCAGCCTTCACTCCAGGGCCACAGCCTCATGACCCCGTGGCAGCCTCGGCTCTTGTGCGCAGGTCATGCCTTCAGGGAGCAGTTGGCGAACGCAAGGGCTCCGAGATCAAGCTGAAGGCGCGAGGTCCTCGCCTGGGTGTACAGTGAACTGGGTCCGGCGATGGGCTCAGTCGGGTCGGGGCATCGCTGGTTTCCCTCTCTCTTGATCTTGCTCTGGCTCCCTGTTACCTTAGTGGCGGCGAGTGGCGGACGCGGAGCGTGGCCCGGGCCTTTTATACGGTGTTTCCTCCGCCTCCCACCCCTTGTTTCCTCCGTCCCTCCTCCTATGCACTGCGACCCAGCCCTTCCCTCCCAGTCATCCGAGCCCTGGTCTAGGCGTTCGCACTCAATCATTTCCCAAATTTCCAAGACCATCTAGCACCCCAGACCCCAGTGCCCAGGGATGGATCCTCCAGATTCTCCCTTAATGAATACAATTAAATAAATAAACAAAACTTTGTTGCCAGCCGGTCCCTCTGCAACTCCCACGCCGGGAATTTTCTGCCCTCCTCCTCCGCGTCCTAGAAACTGGCTGTTAATTTAACTATCTTTTAAGTCATACCAAAGTAAGACAAACACGAAAGTTCCTCAGATCACTGGGGCACTTCGCGGAATCTAAATAGCTGGCGGTTAAGGTGTGGTGTGACTGCCGCTGCGTTTGTTTGTGGTGGGGGAAAGGAAGGGCGAGCTGACCCTATAAAGATGCCTGAAGCATCTTTTAAGTTCCAACTAGCACGGGCATCTTATTACGAAATTAGCAGCTGTTTATAGGGCCCGTGGTATCTTTTCCTTTTCAGTATTTTTTTATTTTAGGGAGATGAGAGGAAGTAAGGGGCGATGTTTGGAGCGGGTGCTTGCTTTTTTCCACATCTCATTTTGATCTCTCGGGCTCTAAGATGCCAATGTTGTCAACTGCAGCGTGGGGGTGGAGTGGGGGGATTTGAAACAATAACCGTCAATAGTTTAGAGGAGAGATCAAAGAGGGGATCTCAGCAGCTTTTAAATCCCACAAGGATCCTCCTGTGTGTTTTCTAATTAGGATCACTTTAAAGGGGGAAGGGCAGGAGGATCCGCTAAGAGATGGAACGTATAAATTAAGACGGTAAACTAGATTCCTGTAGCCGGGGAGAGTTTAAGAACGGTTCTCAGCTCCAGTTGCGCCAGATTGGGATGTGGGCTCACGGGGACAAACAACTTTCCTATTGCCCGAGGCAGGCTGGTCTCAATTAGAATCCAGAGGCTGACTTTTCATCACACACAGTCCCCACATGTCAACCTCAACCACCTTGCCTCTCATCTGAAAGTCAGTTTTGGACCTCGGGGGGGTGTGTGTGTGTGTGAATGACTTTTAAAAAACTCTGAAAAGAAACCTTTGAGTGTACGTTCTTGTAAAATTGTAAATGGAGATTTGGAGATCAAAGTCTTTGTAAAATGTTGTAAAAAATTGTAAATTGAATTTTGGGGGCAGATGTCTTTGTAAAACGTTGAACAAATGCATGAATGAATCATATTAAAATCCCTTCATGCTGAGAGATCCAAATTCTAGGTGAGTTTATGTCCTGGGAAGCCCGTGTACCGGGTAGTGACAGACATTGGTGCTGTCTGGCTACAGTTGGAATCAAGGCTGCCAGCAGTGCTGAGGAGTTAGGGAACACTGGCTTATAATTCTTAGGGAAAAAGAATTACAAAGTAGCCTCAGCCAATTAAGTTTCAAGCACACTTATGACATTGTACCAATAGTTAAATAAAAAGTAAAAAATCTCACCTCCCCCAGAGTTCCCAAGGCACACTTTCATGCTCTTCTTATTGCTCTTACTGTGTCCAAGTAGAATGTATCTAATTGTGTGTCTGTCTTCTCTCCAGACCTGGATCAGGATCACCTTTGTGGTAAAATTTTCCAGAACATTCTTCTGCCCCTGCCCCCTCAATCCAATTTTCTTCCTGGGTTCATAGCTAGCAGGGATTTTCCAGACATGATTGGACAGTGGGATGGTGAAGAGCTTTGTTCCCTCCTGTTTGGACCATAAAACATCTCAAGTAAGTAGCTACATGTCCTCTTTCTTTTCAACATGGAAGGAGCCTGTATTTGACTTGCTGCTCAAAAGAGAGCTGTTGGACCAGAAATATCTACTTTAACCTTGTATGAGTAAGGTAACACTGTTGTTCAAAGGCACTGATTTGGGGATGTTTGCTCAGAAGCAGGTTATTATTCTTTTTTTTTTTTTTTTTTTGCCAAGGCTGGGTTTGAACTCACCACCTCTGGTATATGGGGCTGGTGCCCTACTCCTTTGAGCCACAGGTGCTGCCCCAGTTATTATCCATCTTGACAAGTACAATCCTTGAGACAGGGATAACTGCTTTATCGTCAGTTTATTTCTAAAGCTAAGCACCATGCTTTGCAGAGAGTATTTGCTCAATCAGTGTTTTTTAAATGAATGTAACAAATCTGGTGTTTATTTAGACCCTAATTAATAAACTAACTCTCTTTAGAGTTCTTATACTGTAGGTGTCTGACATATGAATATATTCTCTTGTAGATTTTATCTTTAATTATTGGTCACATTTATATTACAGGCAAGCTTATTTGACAGGAATATTTAAGGAAATTAAGAAAGATAGCAACCCAAAACACCTATAGTTAATATAATTGATGAGAACTTTGTGTTCTATTATGGCCAGGATTTTACTGTTTTTATTTTAATTTTTTACTGAAGACTACCTCATGGCAAGAAAGAGTAGTTTCAGTGTAATCTTAATTTTTTTCAAGAGTACTGTGTTGAGAAGTAATTATTAGAAAACTTATTTAGTGTAGAAAGCTTTAAATAAGTACAAAAGTAAAGAGAAATAATATAAGGAATGCTCCCATACTCATAACCCAGCTTCAAAGAAGTCACGGCCAATCTTGTTGTGTCTATATTCTCATGAAGTTTCTCCCTCTCAGATTATGTGGAGCAAATTCATGACATCATATCATTTCACTTGTACATATTTCAATTCGTATCTCAGAAAAAAAAGAATTCAATTAAGGAATTTTTTTAAAACATATGCACATTGAATATGAGCTGTAAAATACAATTGAGAAGTCAAAACTAGAGACTTTTCTGTGGTGGAGACTGTTCTTGTATTCACCAAAATCTGTTTTATCCTGGACTTACCAGTACCCTACATTTCCCAATATCCTGTGTATTTGGGTGCAGCTGTGTTATTGAGTTCTAGCTAATAGAATGTAGGTGGAATAATGTGGGCCCCGTCCACATCTAGCCCATAAAAATTTCCAGGGCATGGCCCTCTTTTCCTCTTGTCTGCTGGATGACCTTAGAGCAGTGATCCGTCTAGGTCCTTGAAGCAGAGCCCCAACCTCCACCTCTACCTGAGAATACACTGGTTGAGCTATTGTATCATTGAGAAATAAACTTAAAAAAAAAAAAGTGTTAAGCCATTACAATTTAGGGATTTGTTATGGGGAGTTTGCATTGCCCTAAGTGAAATGGGGTGATATTCTGAGAGGAAGGAGTGGCAAACTTTTTTTTAGAGGGCCAGATAGCAAATATTTTTTGTCTGTATGTTATAAGGTTCCTTTTGTAAATACTCAACTCAGCTGTTGCAGTGGGAAAGCAGTCATAAATAATAAATGAAAGAATGGGTGTATCTGTGTTTTAATAAAAATTACATATAAATAAAACTAGGCAGCTAGATGACATAACTTAGTGTTCTGAGGGACCGATGTATCTCATCACCTTATCGTAGGTTCTCTCTCTCTCTCTCTCTCTCTCTCTCTCTCTATATATATATATATATATATATATATACACACACACACACATATATATAGCATATACTTATATATGTGAAGGAATTATAAGAAAGTGGAGTTAGACAGACTCCACTCAATAGTCCAGTAACCTTCTGAGCAAGTTATATTACCTCCCCAAGTCTCAGTTTCCTCATCTGTAAACTGAGGCTAAGTATGTCTATTTTAGGGCTGTTATGAAGTTCAACTATCACTCCTGCACATAGCTCCAAGTCTTTATGTCCAAAAATGACGGATTCCTTATCTGTCCATGAAGGCAAAACTTGCCTGCCTCTTTTCCTTCTGAATTCTCATAGGAGTTGCCTCATAAATATCTATTTAGTGAATGCAACTTTTCAAAAACTATTGAAAATTATAGCTCAAATGAGCCTTAGAGGTAAACTCTAAGCACTCAAGGAAACACAAACAAAAAGCCCAAAGGATCATTCCATCAGAGTCTCTTCTTTGAACTATGAAGGGGTCATAGTGCTCAGAAGTGAGAAAATTACCACCATCAGTGGCGCTCCGAGGGTCTCCCCCCCCAAAAAAAAAAAAAAAAAAACAGCTGCCAGGGCTTGTGGGACACCTGGACAGCTGCAAAGTTCTGCTTCTCGATGCTCCAGCTCACAAAACCGGTGAAGACTGGGAAGGGACACCTGTGGCTCTCCGTACCTCCTGCTGAAGGCCCCTGAATGTACAAAGAGCCCAAGAGACCACCAAGCCTATGGCTTTCTGAGAAGGTCAAGAAACTATATTCCAGAGGGAGTGCTGTCCTCTGGAACAAGGCTGGAGTGGCAGTGAATGTGATTGGTTCTTGAAAGGGACCCCAAGGATCCTTCCTGTGGTGGCAGGTTCCTTTACTGCCCTTCCAGTGTAATATTAAATTATGATGCCCTGCTCTTCCAGTGATCTCTTCTGCAAGTAGCCAGCCCTTATAGCTCTTATCTGTGTTCAAAAGAGACCTCTTTATTGCTTATGGTTTGTGATAATTATTTCTGTGCAAGTTCTGGAAAGCAAAATAAAATCTCAGGCACATGTTATAGCTAAA
Source organism: Loris lydekkerianus (assembly GCA_963574355.1). NCBI lineage: Eukaryota > Metazoa > Chordata > Mammalia > Primates > Lorisidae > Loris > Loris lydekkerianus. The sequence continues at coordinate 24,890 of CAUYPK010013296.1, read as the reverse complement.
AGAGAAAAGTGCTTCTTAATTACAAGGTTATATGCTACACATCCTGTAAGTTACTTCCAAATAACTATTTGGTCAGAATTGGACCTTGGAGTCTAGATGTTGGAAGAGGCTGATTGAATTCATCTTGCCTTGCTTTTACAGATGAGGAAACGGAGTCCCAGACAATTAAATAAGACAGTCTCAATATTGCACAGGGACTTGGTGGCAGTGTCCATACAAGAACTCAGGTTTTCTAACTCCTAAGATCTATGCTCTTTTTATTTTTCAAAGTAAACTTTAAAATTAAAGTGTTACATACTTATAGAAAAGACTACATACCCTGGATCCTGGGTGTATAGCTGAATGGAATTTTTACTACTCTCATCAAAAAACAGAAAGTTACCAGCATCCCAGAAGCCAATTACCTGAATGTTATCAACTTTCTAACTTCTATCACCATAAAATTGATTGACTTAAAAAAAACTAACATAAATTGAATTTTATAGTAGATAGTCTTTCGCATTTGACTTATTGTGCCATCTTTTATCCCTTTCCCCAACTTTTTGTCCTGAAAAATTCCAAACCTATAGACAAGTTGTAAGTATAATTGAATGAACACCTGCAAATCCTTGTGGCAGGTTGTTAAAAATGACCACAGTTCCCCCCCTGCCCCATTGTAGCCAAATCCATTACAATGTGACTTTCAGCTTCTCCCATCAAAAGGTGGGAGGGAGACCTTGTGATTTTCTTTGATTAACAAAATGCAGGCAGAAGCACAGGGTCTGTAGTTAGGCCTCCGAAGCTTTACTGCCTTCCCTCTGTCTCTCTCCCTGTCTCTGTCTCTTTCTTTCATCTCTGTGTGTCTTTGTATTGTAATTTTGCCATTGCTATGTGAATAATCCAGAACTATCCTGCTGGAGTGAGCCTAGTCACCACTGCTGCCCCAGTGACACCAGCCTGTCCCCAGAAGCAGAGCCACTCAGTAGACCTGCAGTTCATCACAGATAAGAGAACTCAGCTGACATCGGAGGAGGCACCAGGTAAGCTTAGCCATAGAATAATGAGGTAAGTAAATGGTGGTTGCTGTGTTTGGGGAAGTTCATCACACAGACAAAGCTGCTCAGTACAACCCTTCATCTCAGATACTTTGGTATGTATCTCCTAAGAGTAAGAAGATTCTCCTATGTCATCAGAATGCAACGGTCATACTCAGAACATTTAATATCCATACAGTAATGTGATCTGATTTATACACTATGTTCCAGTTTTTCAAATTGTCCCTCAATAAATAGCCTTTATAACCATGTTCTTCTATCCAGGATTCAGGTGAGAATCACTCTGCATTTAGTCGTCATTGTCATGGTTCCTTATCACCTTTACTCTTGAGTAGCCCCTGTCTCCCCTTTCCCTTTTTCTTTTGGTCTTTGGTATCATTAGTATTTTCAAACAGTCTTGGCCAGCTGATCTTGCAGAATGACCTTCAATCTATATCTGTGTGGTTGTTTCTTCAGGATTAATTTCAAACTATGCATTCTGGGCAGACATCTACCCAGCTAATGTTGTGTTCTTCTCTGCACATCACATCATGGGGTCCACGGTGGCGACTGGCCCAGTGGCTGGGGAATATGTTTTCAGATGCAGAGATGCTGAGTTATTTTTGTAAGATTAAATGGGAAAAGGTCTTGACTGAGAATATGTCAAAGTGTTGGATGTATATTTCTGATGTGTGGAAATAGAGAAAACATGAGTTCTAATTTCCTAGGAGTCTGCTCCACTTTGTTACGAATTGTTTGTCAACATTGTGCAGCTACCTTGGGGCAGTGGGCTGTGAGCATATTCGAGGTTGACTATTATCTTCAGGGTGAACTCTATGTATCAGTTACTTTGCTGCAATCAAAAGTCATTATCAATTGATTCTTAATACTTTAGCCTCAAATTCTCTTTTTTTCATTTTGGGGGAGGAGAAATTCAGACTGGGTGTAAGGCAAAGAAGCAATAAATATATTAACAAAAATTGTCTTTAGTGATTTAAATACCTTAGCTATCTGATACATTATTATTAAACACAAGGAATCTAAATAAACCTTAGGGAAGTTAAAAGAGCTCAGTGAAATAAAGGAAAAAAAACCCCAACAGTCTGGAAATTTTAACTCTTTCTTTTTAATGACAAAAGAGTTGTTGAAATAATCTTTTCAACAGCTCAGGTGAGATTCTATCTGAAAGAAAGCTAAAACTGGTTAATTTTCATTTGGAAGTGAATTTAATTCAGCAATTTCTCAGCAGAGAAAGATCAAACTGACACCTTTAAGATGCCACATCAAGGATGTCACCACTTAAAATAGCTTTGCAACTGGCTGGTTCTAACATCTTTACTAAGAAACACGAGATCTCATCATCAGCGCTTGTGGTGAGGATTTCACAACGATTGAGCGTGCAGTGCCTCATTTGTGAGCCAGATGTGTCTCAGCTGAAATCTGAAGATTCTCACTTGTAAACTCTAAACAGGATGATGACAGTTAGATGAGAAATAGCCTGTGGAAGAATAAGCATGAAAGCTGTTTATACATTTTTAAAGCTGAAATTTGGGGAGGTATTTTATAAAGGTTGGGATTTTCCTTTATTTACCTGGTGTCTAATTTGGTTCTGAAATTGTAGTCCAGTAAACAACTCAGCCTTTATCTATGTTAAGTGACAAAATGTAGTGGTTTGAAATAAAAATTTCTCTTTTGTTGGGGTCATAAAAGCCAAATAATTGGTACTTTAAAGGTATATTTTAGTTACAGAGATTGAAGAAGTTGAAAATTGAAGACAGTTCTCACACTTTTGTGCATATGTCTATGAGTAAACAACATGTAATGGTGATAACAGGCATGGCAATATTGAAAAAAAATATACTTGCAATAGTCAGGGAAAGTAACATTGGTTGCTGTAACAAACAATCCCCCAAAGCTCAATAGCTTATCACAATAAAAGTTTTCTTTTTGTTTATGTCCCAGTACTTTTAATACTTTCATATTCAAAGGGCGGCCTTCCTTTGTTAAGGGGTTCAGGCACTTTCTATTTAGTGGCTATACATTTTCTAGACCATTCAACTGGCAGAAAAGGGAAGACAGAGAGAAAGAGTATCTGGAGAATTGCTCAGGATGCTTTAAGAGCCAGATCATATGCCATTGGCCATTGTCCATTACACTGGTCACACTCAACGGTAAGAACAGCTGAGAAACATAGAATTTTTATATGCTCAGGAGGAACAGAAAATGGATATATTGAAAGCAAAGTGCTGTTTTCATGCAGAATTATCTCTGCAAAACACCACTCAATTTCACCAGTATGCAAACACAGATATAGCATCATATATGGACTAAAGTAAGGGTCAGTAAATTTTTTTCTATAAAGTTCTAGATAGCAACCATTTTTAGCTTTGTGCTGCAAGAAGAAAGAGCAAGGACATAACTATATAACCATTTAAAATATGACCATTCGTAATGAACTATTCTTAGCTCATAGGTCATACAAAAATAAACAGTGGGAGGGATTTGGCCTGTGGACCATAGTTTGCTGATCTTCAGACACTTAATGGGTATGTTCAGTCCTGCAGGGTTTTCTGTTACTCATATTCCTTCCTATGCTGTTTCTGATTTTGTTGAGACTTTCAGATGACCATTTATGCCACAATATATGAGAATATAGATTTAATATTGATTTAACCTCAATTGAGGTTATGGCTGGGCATAGTGGCTCCCACCTGTCTGTAATCTTAGCACTCTGGGAGGCTGTGATGGATGGTTTGCTTGAGCTCAAGAGTTCTAAAAATGGAAAAACAAGCCAGGCATGGTGGCAGGTGCCCTTAGTTCCAGCTACACAGGAGGCTGAGGCAAGAGGATTGCTCAAGCCCAAGAGATGAGGTTGCTATGAGCTATGATGAGGCCACAGCACTCTACCCAGGTCATGGGAATGAGACTGTTTAAAAAAAAAAATGTGTTGCAATATTCATTTGAGTGCAGGTGTCTTTTTGATAAAAATGACTTCTTTTTCTTTGGTAAATACCCATTAGTAGGATTGCTAGGTTGACTGGTGAATACACATTTATTTCTTTGGGGGAATATCCATACTATTTTCCATAGACATTGCCTAGGCAAAGAATTTATGACTAAGATCCCAAAGGCAAATATAGCAACAACTAAAATAAATAAATGAGGTTTAATTAAATTAAAGAGCTTCCATGCAGCAAAGGAAATAATCAACAGAGTAAATAGACAACCTACAGAATGGGAGAAAATCTTCACAAATTGCACACCCAATAAAGGGAGAATATCCAGAGTCTACAAGAACAAATCAGAAAAGAAAAACATTAAAAAGTGGACAAAAGAGACGAACAGAATATTTTCAAAAAAAGGTAGATAAGTGGCCAAAAAACACATGAAGAAATGCTCCACATCACTAATTTATGAGGGAAATGTAACTTAAAACCACAGTGAGATATCACCTTATCCCTGGTAGAATGGGCATTACTGAAATGCCGAGAAACAATGTATGCTGGCATGGATATATTGCAGCCCCTGTGGCCCTGGTCTTGATCACTGCAGGAAGGAACCAGGCATGATGCAAATTAGAAGTACAAGCTTGCAGGCGGCTGGCTAAACTTGATTGCAGGGTAGCCACAAGCAACCTCCGCAATAGCCTTTTATTGAGACAGTACAAGATAGGTGAGGGGAGGATTGGACAATGACTGCATGCCTAAGGATCACCATGGGCTTGGGTGCGCCTTCTCTGCAACACAACAAACACCTGTGGACGAATTGCCCAAGGGTCTGCCCACCCAGTCGCAAATCATCTTGCTCAGAGGTCTTCTGGCTCTCACGTTCTCTACATGGATGCATAGAGAAAGAACACACACTGTTGATAGGACTGCAAATTAGTACAACCTCTGTGGAATATATACATGTATTTTTTTTTGGCGTTTTGTTTGTTTGATTAAAATTTTAGTGAAATCTTGCCAAGGGAGTAGAAATATGACAAATTATATAAGTCTACATTTTTCCCACCTGGAAGGAAAAGGCAGACTTTTTGTGTACTTAAGATATTCAAGTAAAAATATGGAAATCAGGTCTTTCTTATAATAAGAGACATCTGGAAAACCTACAGGATAGTATTTTGTTTTTATTTTATTTCTGGTTAATGTGAGGGTACAAACAGCTAGGTCCCAATATTTTAATTTGTTAGGTAAAGTCCCCCTTGTAGTTGTGTCCCACACCCAAAGTTGTGCCATATCCTCCTTCACTATGCCCATAAAGTGGGAGCACCCCAAGTCTCCCACTTGTGGTTAATATTAATGAGAAAGTAGAATTTTTTTTTTTTTTTAGCAGTCATTTACTTCATTCTTTTCATCATGTGTATTCCAAATTCCCTTTCTGTCATTTCTAACATTTCTTTTTTTTTTTTTTAATGTTAAATCATAGCTGTGTAGAGAAAGTAGAATTATTAAACAGCCAGGTAGAGCCACATAGGGGGACATCTGCTTGGCCTGGTCACATCAGTCTTGACTTATTGGCTATGTGGTGAGGGATAGGATGTCATATTTTGTTCAACTTAAACGAAACAGTAAATCAAAGAAAGCATTGCAAAAATGTGTTTTGCAATGTAAGATTTTGCTAATGAATGGATTTCCATTACTTTTAATTATTTTTATTAAATTATTTTTTGATTATAAAAGTAACGTGTTTTCTCTCTTGAAAATGTGGGAAATTACAAATAAAGCCGAAATTATACATATTTCTATCACCTAAAGATAATTGTCTTTGACCTTCTGGTTTCGTTCTTTTCTTTCTCTCACACACACACACACACACACACACACACACACACACACACACAGAGAGATATGTGCATATGTAAACACACACCAAAACATCTGCACATACAAATATACATAGACTACATACATATTTAAATATTTTTACATAGCTTGGGGATATAACTGAAATCTTATGGCACATGGTCATTAAAAACCTTCTAAAAGAAAACTTTAAATGGCTGCAACATATTCTCTTATATTATTATTTACTTAACCTAACCTCTATTTTTGGATATTTGTGTTATACAAAACTTCCTTATTAAGAAACCATTAAGAGATGTACACCCAACAGAACGAGTGCTTGTATCAATATATCAACAGAAAGACGTATACAAACATTCATAACAGCTTTATTCCTAATAGTCCACAGCTGGAAACAATCCAAATGTGGATCTATTTTATAATGGATAAACTAATTTCTATATATGAGACAATGAAATTCCATTTGCCAATGGAAAAGAATTAATGACTGTCTGCTACCTATAACAATTTGAATGATTGTCACTAACATAATATTTAATGGAAAAAAACAGAGACAAATGAATTTATTTTCTATTATTTCTGTTATATGAAATTTAAGAACAGGGACAACTAATCTAAGGTGATAAGAGATCAGAATAATGTCTGCAGGAATGGAGTACAAGGAAAGCTTCAGAGCATTGCAAAGTGTTTTATATCTTGATCTCAATGCTGGTGCATAGATATGTAAAAACTGATTGAGTGGTGCACTTCCTATTTGTTCACTTTACTGAGCATGTACCATGATAAACAGAAGAATAAAAATACTCTGTGATACATCTTTGAAAATAAGGTTTGACTACGTTTGTTACAAGTTCCTTAGGATAGAGTAATCTTATACATTCTAAAAAATGCTATTTTGAATTAAATGCCATATTTTTCTAAAAATCTATGATCTCTGTTTTGTGTTACAATGTTTGTGAGAACAAGCTAGATAAAGGGCAGACTTCCAGATGATGTTAGTAATACTGAGATTCATCACAGGGCACTAAATCCATCGTGCTGTCATGACAGGGCTTCTTGCATTCTTTTGGACTTCAGATATATTTCAGTTTAATCTAGCATTGAACATATGAAATACAAATTAAAAAGTCAATGTAATTGAAGATGGTGCCCTATGAACTCTGGTTTACTGAAAGAATTCACAAGACTTTTTATTTTGTAAAATTTGTAGTATAAGTCAATAATGATGCAATCAATAAACAATTGAGTTATATCTTCAAGAATTGTTGCTAGTTTATGGAGTAAGGTTGTATGTATGCTTTCCACGGTGCATTCATTTATGTATGAATACTGTACATACTAGTTGGGTTTCGTCTATCACGATGCCACCTAACAAAGACATGAGAATCTCAGTGGACGACAACAAACATTTTAACTTACAAATCTACAGGTCAGCTGTAGTTTGATTAAGCTAGTCCAGGATGGACTGACTACAGTTTTAGATCAATTTCAAGTCTACACCCCATGTCTGCATTCTAGGACCCAAGCTACAGGGACAACTACTACTTGGGTCTTCATGGTGGAGAGTAGAAGCCCCAAGCGGGGCCTGGCCCACTCGCACAAGCACATTTAAAGTTTCAGCTCATGTTATAACTTCTTACATGCCATTGACCAAAGTGCCACAGCCACGCCCAGCAGCAGTGTATTGGGGAGGTGGAAGACAGGACTAATTGTACTCCATGTGTATCAGCAACTACTGCTGTGTAACATGCAACCTCAAAGCTTAGTGTCTTAAAACAACAATCTACCATTTCTCAGATGTCTATGAGTTGGTTGGGTGATTTTGCTAATCTGGGCTGGTGTCACTCACACATATGTGGTCAGGTGGCACCCAGGCCAGGGACCTGTTCATCCAGGATAATCTCAGCTGGAACAACATAGCTCTGTCCCACGTGGTATCTCATTCTCCATCAGGTAGCTTGGATGTGTCCTCATAATGATGGGAAGGTCCAAGAGAGAAGCTTGCAGCCTTTTGAGCCTAGGCTCAGAACTTGTAAGATGAATTCTATCACCTAAAGCAACGCACAAAACTGGCTCAGATTTAAAGTGTTCTACCTCCTTATGGGAAGACCTGCAAAGGTACATTGGGAAAGGTACAGATAAAGAAAAGAGCAGGGAGTTATGGCTGCTTTTGTGACCTACCATCCTGACTACACTAACATTTGGTAAGCAAAGGGAAGAAAGAAACATCTGGATTTTTAAAAAGCATAAAAAATATTTCAACTCAACCTAATTTCAGCTTAGTTTTCCTATAACAGATGCCACCAAAAACTCCTCAACAAATCAAAACTGGGTTGTTTATCTTATATTAGGATCCTGCTGTATGCTGTCCCAAACCATGAAGTCATCATCAGAGGTCGGTGTTGTCCCTACTCAAGACTTTACTCGGGTTCATACTGAGACCTTGAGGAAATTGTTTATTAATGCCTATCAGCAGAGGAAGTGGACACATATATAGTACTTTGTCCCCTTTGTCTTGTATAATTTCAGTATATGCCATTCAGTTAATTATAGTGAGAAACTGAAAGATCAGAGAAAAATAATACTAGAATGAGTTTTAGTAACACATGAGATTATGTAAATAATGTGTCAGATTTATGCTCATTTTCCCTAATTTTTCTCCTTGAGATTTCTTATTTCTTAGATGTCTTTGGGGTACCCTGGGGTAGATTGCATTATTTTCCCCAGTTCTTTAGTGGAATGTATTTTTCTGTCCAATGGATATATTGGCTTAGTAGGTTTAGTCAGAAATGATGGTTAATCTTATGTGTCAATTTGTCTGGGACATGGAATGGCAAGTTAAACTTTAATCGAATCTAGGTGTGTCTATGAGGGTGTTTCTGGATGACAATAGTATTTGAGGTGAAGGACTGAGTAAAAGATTGCCCTCCCCCATGTAGGCATCATTCAATCCCTTGAGTGCCCGAATAGACCAAAAAGAAAGAGAAAAGGGGGAATTTGTTCTCTCTGCCTGATTGTTTGATCTGGAATATCAGTCTTCTTCTGCCCTGGGATTTATGCCATCATCATCCCTCACATTCTCAGAACTGTGTCACAAGCTTCCCTGGGTCTCCAGATTGCAGGTAGAAGATTGTGGGACTTCTCAGCCTCCATAATTGCCTGAGCCAATTCCTCATAATAAACTTCATGTCTCTATCCATATCCTTTTGGTTCTGATGATCTGAGGACCCTGACTAATATACCATGTGACTTGCTTTGGCTTAGTGGAATGTCTGTAGAAGTAATGTGTCAGTGGTAAGACTAGGCTTTACTAGGTGTTGTGCTTCTGTCCTGGGCTTTACTAGGTGTTGTGTGTTTCTTGTGCTTCTGTCCTGGAGCAGCCACTGTTCTCAAAAGGATGAGAGACACATGGAGCAGATCTGGAGCTGACCTGCAGCTTGGGCCAAGGCCAGCTGAGCCCAGCCTAGGTTGGCCAACCCCCTCTACTTTGCAAACACATGAATAAACAATTATTATTTCAAGCTACTACATCATAGAGTAATTATTACGCAGGTTTATTATGGAACTAGTTAAGTGACTCCTGAAATTTCTAGGAAAATGAGCTATCTCTCTATGATGCAGGTCACATTTACTGATATAAAACTTGGGCAAATTCCATATAAAAATTTATAGCTAGGAGACCATCTGTATCCCAGCTTCACAATGTGCCACATCTACATGACTTCTCCACTGTTATCAACCTAAACTTTTCTCTTGATTTAATTTCAAATTCATCATTTTGGTGAACATTTATACCAACCCACATTCAGGCAATTATCATGGAATCTCAAGTTTGACGTTAGCTACATTTGTCATATCTATGTCTGTATCTGTATCTGTATGTACATACGTACTGTGACAGCGATTGTTCTATGCATACCTTCACCAAATTCCACTAGTCATTTTTCTGGGATCACAGAATAATTACATTTTCCAGCTAGAGGGGGCCATGTTGGCTAAATGCTGGCTGAGAAATGGTACCGATTTACTCATTTCCTATTTCCTGAAATCTCTTGCATTGTTCTTTCTCTCTCTTTTTCTTTCCTCCTGTTTACTGACTGGATGCAAAGAACACAGTTTAGGACTCCAGCGTCCTAGAAAATGGCAGAGTGAGTGGAGGGGAGGAAACTTAATTGCTGAATGACCCCATGGAACAGAGGCCTCCCTACCTCCTACCCTTCAACCTGTATTGCACTATCCAAGAGTCAGAAATCAACGCTGATTGTGGTAAACCACTGAGAAATGGGGGGTGTTTGTTTCAGCAGTTACCCTAAAAAATCATGACCTTCAAAATTATAGTACATCCTTCCACTTATCACCTAAGCTTAGCTTTATATTACCTGTGATCCATACACTGCACTTTGGAAACACTTCTCTGGTCCAGGTCCCCATTTTACAGTCAAGGAAGCTGAGTCTCAGAGAGGGAAGAGCCCACCCAAGTGCACCTACTGAGTCAGAGCAAGAGCTGGGCCTCGAATCCAAGATGCCCATGTCTGAGAGAGGTGACATTCCTAGGAAGGCTCTTCATGCAGCTAGTCCACCAGGAACTGCAGGGCCAGCTCTCCCCAGGACTATGAAGGAACTTATAACAGATGGTGTCAATGTCTCATATAGTGTTGGCAACACTGATAGATGCCAAGGACTGTTCTGCTTGCCTGTGACTCTGCCTGTGGGTGTTCTCTGGCCATGGGAGCACATTCTCACCTTATCTGCACCCACTGATAGCTGCCCTGGGAGCAGCCCTCAACCAGTGTCAGACAGGAGTAATAGGTAAATTCTCTGATTTGCTTCCCTTGTGGGTGTAACTCTGGGTAATGTTATACCCAGCTTCTCAGAGGGTCCAGAGAGGGGATGAGCCCCAGTGGTCCACAGTGATAACCTGCTGTTAACACTCCCTGCTGGGCTCCTTTCCTCTCTCTCTCATGTTCTCTCTCCCCTCCCTGATGACAGGACAGTGAGTGTGCTATGGACTGTCCTTCCAAATTCATACGCAGAAGCCCTTACTGGCAGTGTGATGGCATTTGGAGGTAGGGCTTTAGGAGGCACTTCGGTCCGGAGGATGGAGTTCTCATGAATTAGATTGGTACCCTTATAAGAGCAGCATGAGGGCACCTGCTCCTCTCTGTTCTCTGGCACGTGAGGGTATATAAGAAGATGGATAGGTGCAGACCAGGAAGCAGGTTCTCACCCAACCCTGAATCAGTCACCACTTTGATCTTGGGCTCTCTAGCTTTCAGAACTGTAAGAAATTAATGTCTGTAGTTTAAAGCACCCAGTTTATGGTCTTCTGTTATAGTAGCTTCAAACAGACCAAGACAGAGTGTGAGGAAAGGCATCTTGGGGGAGGTGACATTTGAACAGAGACCCAAATTTGAGTACAGATGTACTAGAAGGGATTTCCAGGCAAAAAGATTCACCACTCAGAACAATCCTTGAGGTGGGAAAGGGCTTGGCATGTGCAAGGCATAGGAATGGGGCTTGTATGGCTATAGAAAGGAGTGTAGAAGGGACCACTTGGAGAGGTGGGCACGGGCGAGATCCCTGTGGAGAAGTTTGGATGGACTATTTGAATATGGATGAACCAGCAAAAGGCCTTAAGCAGAGGTGTGATTTAGCTTGATTTATGTTTTCAGAGCTGAGTAACAGATCTTTCTAGGAAGTGCAGAAGTCAAGGCAACCCCTTTTGGAGGGAACCTGCAAAGTTTACCCAACAGGGTCTACCTGTGAGCTCTGTCTTGGAGGGAGGCTGGCCCCTGGCAGGGCTTGTGCCCCTGTACACTGTGACAGCCCAGCCCTCTGCGGTCCACTCTCAGCACTGCCTGCTCTGCTGGGGGAGGTGGTCCTGAATAGGTTTCCCTATTCAGAAAGGTTCCCTCTCTGTTTCCAAATAGATAGATAGGGCCCAATTCTTTCTTGAAACCCTTTAACTGCCAGCTACCTCATACCAAATCCAGAGTGAATTTAATTCAACTGGGAAGAAATATGAGCCCAAGATTAAAAAGGTATTTCCCCCACACTTTCCCCACAAGAAATAAATATCTTTTTACACAACACCCTGTTAAAATTATTAATGGAGGCCTCAGTAATATTTCCATGCCCAGGGGAAGAATTCTATTACAAAAGTGGACAAAATGGGCCCTTGAAAACTCCAACAAGGTTTCCTGTAAGTGGCAGAGGAAAATTGTGAGCTCTCGGTGTAAAATAATTGAACAAAAGTGGCCCAGACGGTTAGAAACTGACTCAGCCCTCCGAGGAGTCGCTGTCACTGGCTTCTTTTCAAAGGTAAGAAATTCTGTTCTGAAAGCAATTAGGTGGTTTCAACCTTGGAACTAAGACCTCTTAAAATTAAAATATAAGTGTGGAAATCTAAAACCAATCAGTACTCAAAAGACTGATTAAGTCTGTCTTTTAACGTATAGATCCTTGAGTAATATTATTTGAATTATTATGTTCATGAGGATTCTGAGAAGTCTTATGATGTCACTAAGTTTTATGCGGAATTATTTTGCAAGGCTGTTTTTGATGTGAGCCAGTGTGATAAGCACTTGGACAAACACTTTTTTCCTGTAAAAAGTAGAGAGGGAATTCAGACACATGCATTCATTTGTAGTTTCAAACTGGATTTAAAGAGTTGTGGCAGAAATTGTTTTAAAAGGTGAGCTTATACTTAAAATTTCTTACTCCGAACCACCCAGCCCCCATCCCTCTTCTGAAGTTTAAACTGATGGTTTGACAGTACAAATTGCCTTCTTTGTTTTCCATTTAGCAGAGCTTGTGGTTTTTATAGGCATATAAACTACTTTTATAACTTAATTCTCTACAAGTTGTGGCATGGAGAGAAATAGGCAGCGTCTGTAAAGAGGTATGCTAAATAACTGCTAATTAAAAATCCATCTATTGATCATTTTAGCTGCATCGAATAATTGCTTTTCCACATTGTTATTTATTCTTTTTATATATAAAGCACATTTTATTCAAATAGATCATAATTTCAAGTGCACTGAGGCAGTTCAAAGTGTAAGAACTTCAGGTAATTTAGGATCTGAACAAAATCCTCAAGTTTGATCCCTGAACATTTAGAAGGATATATGTATATGAAATTGATACATAGGTGTAGATAGCTCATGAGATCACTGAAAGTAGAGATATTGCTTCATTTTAATTTATTTATCCTAACTGTAGAGAGAGAATTCAAACTGAGGCATTCCCCTACTCTTCCCTGCGTTCCGATTTCCCTCCTAACGTGGAAATAGTAATGTCAGTTCCTTCTAGGGCATGGTTCAATTCAGTCAATAAAGGCTGTAGAGCAGTGGTTCTCAACCTTCCTAATGCCATGATCCTTTAATACAGTTCCTCATGTTGTGGTGACCCTAACCATAAAATTATTTTCATTGCTACTTCATGAAGTGTTTTATTTTGTTGCTTCATGAAGTAGCAACAAAAATAATTTTATGGTTGGGGGGGTCACCACAACATGAGGAACTGTATTAAAGGATCACGATATTAGGAAGGTTGAGAACCACTGTTCTAGAACAATGACCAGCACAAAAACATTTTATACTTGTTACTTGTTTTTCCAAACCCCTAGCACTCAGTTATTGCACATGTGGTTAATGCTTAAGTGTTTATTAATGAATACTCTGGTGAAAAACCTTTTCTAGAATTCAAATGCTATAACTGATATTTTCATTAGCTCAGGCAGTCCAGTGGAGCTCATTCAACAAACATACACTGTGTTAAATTAAATTTAGCTTCAAGCTGCCTCCTTGCATATTTTAAGTTCAGCCTAAAGGTTTTCCATATTACATAGCCCAGCTGTAACCCATCTGGCTGTTTCTGCATCTCACATTCAACTACTGTGTGCCTCTTGTCACTCTGCTTCCTCTGTTCATAAAGCCTCTGACCACTCAGCAGTGCTGGAGGGAGCCTCTCTGAACCTGTTCTGGTTGGGTGGGGTGGGGAGCTGCCCTTTGTTCAGTTAACCTCTGTTAAATGTGTCTGAAGGTTTTCTTTTAAGAGTTGCTATCCATCATTTGTAATAGTAAACCATCAGTTGTGTGCTATGAAGATACACAGAGTGACTTGTGAGAACTGCAGGTTAAATTTCCTAAAATTTTTTGAACTGCCTATAAACATGGCCACTATTCAGAATTAAATTGCATAAGTGTACAATTGAATAAATTATATTAAAAGCTAAGGTTAATACTCAAAACGTATCATTTCTTCATTACATTTTACAATGACCTCTGTTCTTGAATTTATCAATGCTGTGCTTCTGAGTTATCTCTTCCCAACTCTGTGCTGAGTGACCTCGTGTTGGTAGCTTGAAATGGAAGGAATACCAATACCATCAAAATCAGTAACTGATTCCCTCTTCCCCACAGAGCTGGTGGCTAAATATTTACCAGCACACCACTGACTGTGTAAGGCCTGTAGAAGCGGGTCGGTAGGGGTGGGGGGAATATCTCTAAAAAGTTTACCATCTAAGAGCTCACAGTTTTTCACTGCTTCCTCTCCAGGTTGTCTTCATTTTAAGTTTTTGCAGATCACTATGTTAGGGAAAGCTACACCCATATTTGTGATATTTCTGACCGCCCAGCATGAGACTCTGGATGTATTTCCTATTTTCATTGTCTGTCTTTGCACATAAACATTTAAATATTCAACTTTCAGTAGCATATAAGTAGCATTTTAGGAATTCTTATGATAGCTAGGTATGATTTTTCTTTCTTTTTTAATGATTGGCGGTGTTTAAAGAGATGTGCTAATATGGATAACCATGGCACAGGCAATCCAAAAATGACAATGAATTAGTAAGTACCACAACCTACCCAGTTTCTCAGATTTCTCCCTCCCCACACCCTTCACAGCCTGCCCAACTGTAAGCCCTGCTGAGATTCTCTGCTTCCATGACACACCTGGAATTCACCAGGTCTCTTCCCCAGTGCAGGCCTTCTCAGCCAGGGCCATGCTTTCTCTCTCCAGGGCTCCTTCAACACCCCTGACCACTCATTTCCAGTCCTGCTCCCCTTTAGTCCCTTTCTCCCCACAGTCCGGAGGATGACCCTTTGAACATGTAAATCAGGTCACTCCCAGCTTGAAACCCATCCTGGGTTATGCCTCTGCCTTAGAATAAAATACAGTTTGTCTATGGCCCCTGAGACTCTGTGAGGATCTGCTCTTTGCCTGTTTGCTCCCATCTCCCTTTGGGCCATTCTCCTGGGCTTCCTAAACTCCAGGTTCATGGTTCTAATACTTCCTGGAGCACATCTGTTCTTTTCTACCCCAGGGCCTTTGCATTAGCAGTTCTGCCTACATCCCAAAATCTAGGTGCTTTTTGTCCTTTGGATATTGGCTGAAAGGCCACCTCATTAAGGAGGTCTTCTCTGATCACCCTGTGTAGAGTAAGTGCTCTGCTTACATTTGTCCTGATGACAGGTCTGTATCTCTTTTGTTCATTACATTTTTCATCATTTGCAAATGTATATTATCTGTTTATGCAATTGTCTTTTGTCTGGATTGCCAGCTAGACTGTAAGCTCCATGAGGTGAGGGGCCTTGTTTCATCAGACAAATTTAGCAAATTTGCCTGAAGCCTAAAGAGTGGCCACTTAGTAAAATTTATTAAAAGACAGAAGTGCAACCATGCATGAGGACATCTATAAGCCCAGGGTTACATTTTGCTATAACTACAGTTTCAAATGAAAATGATAGTCACTTTGCTTTTTTTCTTTCGATGTGATAATAGGACTTTGTTTCCCACTATTCTCCAGCATTTCTTCCCACTTGTGTGCCTTTCCTTGTCTGTTTCCTCTGCACCTCACATGCCTGCTGCCCCACCACCACCGGTGCTCTGTGAGGTTCCATCTCAAAGGCCCACCCCCCCCACCAGCTTCCCCAGGTCTTCCAGGTAGACCTGCCGTTAAGGGAACCTTACTTCTCTTTTCTCAAGCCTTCCCAAGGGTGCTTGCTTGCTGAATGTGGTTGTCAACTTGACTATAAACTTTTCCAGAGTCAATATCTTTGAAAAACCCAGCAGTGTGCCTCATAGGTAACCCTGTCTTCAGTAAAAGTTGCTAAATTAGTTTATGATGGAAAACCAGAAAAATGGGTCATTACCCAAATGTTTCCAAATGTCCAGATGTTTATCTTCGTGTAGGAAAAAATAAAATTCCAAATGACTGATTAAATGTGCTCCTTTTCATCTCTGTGGTTTAGAGTTGTTTAAACATAATCTCATGGTTTGTTTCTTTACCATATTCTTTCTCTTGTTCAAACACTGCAAATTTGCCTCTGTCTAGTATTTCCTCCTTAAAATTGTTTGTCTTTTTTTTAAATTTAGTGCTTTCTCTTTCAGGGAAGTGGGAGAACAACCAAAGTACTAATACTGAATAATAAATGTCGTGAGGTGAAATTTCCTTCGTGCCTATTGTAGGGTTAAGTCAGGCCTGCTTAAAGGAATCTCTATGCCGGGACCAAAGGGCAGGTGAGCTAGACTCCGGCCTGATGTTTGCCATTCTGCCTCCTGGTTCCAAAGATGGTTAAAACTCATTGAAGCGAGCCCTTAAGAACTACATGTTTCTCCCTGGAAATACTAATATATTAATTTCTAAAAGGGTGAAAACATAATGAAAAGGTAACACATGAGTACTGAAAAAAGTCAGGCAAAACAGAGTTGGATAAAGAAATCAAATGAATGGTAAAGCAAGTAAAGCACAAATCATCACACGGTGGTCCAAGCCCAGCAGCATCAACACCATTGAGAACTTGTTTAGCTATGAAGACTCATGATTTCCCATGTGGTCTGGACGCATGTTAAAGATGGAGAAGCACTACCTTTAAAAAAAATTGTGAAAAGTTAGTTATGTTCTTCATGCTGAGGTCCATCTTATCAGCTGTGTCACAGTGTTCACTTGTTAATTTTGGTTAAAATTTAGCCTCCTCACTTTTCCTTACTTTGCAGTATCTACCCTTCCCAGTGTCCCTTGCAGCCTCCCGTGCTGTGCCTGTCACTGGCGCTGGAGGCTGTCATTCAGTCAGTTTTGTTCTCAGCTCTGCCGATGGCTCTGTGAAGGAGCCTAGTGAAACCACTTAACTTCTGTGGGCTTCTGTTTACTCTTCTTTACAAAAGACATAATGGTACCGGGCTACCCAGAGCTTAAATTAATTAATGTTTATACAGCCCTTCAAGCCTTGGGGATAAAAGCCTTTTTGAAAATGCATGTAATTATCATTATGGCTAATGAAGCTTGCTTTTAACTCCTCCCCCTGGGAGTGGGGGGCAGGAGCCGCCTCTGGTAGTAATCCAGATTAGATGGAAATTTACCTCCTGTGTCAGTTTCCATCTTTGGTCAGTGTTGGTGTTTTCAATTTTGCTTTATTTCATTTTGTTTTATTTTATTTCATTTTATCCATTTCTTAAAGTACAAATGGGATGTAGATAAATTAAACCAAGTGGATTATGATAAAATAGTCAAAATATATGGTGCTGTTTCCAGCTGCTCTCCCATCTTTTAATTTGGCAAGAAGTAAGATCCAAATAGCCTCAGAGAAAGAAAGGGAGAGAGAGAGAGAGAAACTTATGTTAGAAGGTGACTTAGAGCTGTATAGTGATGGCTCTTATGCTACTGAGGTTTGTTACTGAGTCGTGGGGTTGACCAGCTTCCAGGAGTGCAGTCAGAGCAGTAGACACTCTGCATAGGTTTTCTGCTGTTGTATAATTACAATTTTAAACAACAGATTCTTTTCCAAGTGGTGAGCACTCAACAACTGACAGTGTTCAAGGGGAGAGCCATCCATTTCACACAGATGATGGTACAACTAACATTTGGAACTATTTTAATTAAATTCTTATTTACTTCCTATGGGTTCTAACCATTGTCCTTTGTCATTGTTATTAACCTGTGTTTTGGAGATCATGAAGGAATCAGATGCAGAAAGTTAGTGAAGTAACCCAGCACCTTTTGTAAATTTATTTTATATTTATATATATATATTTATTTTGGGAAATCAACTCATATTTATGTGTATCAGGCTAACCTTACTACTTTATCTATTTGGAAGAATCTTGAAGAGAGAAACTACAATCTGAAATGATCTTTCAAGGATCTGAATGATCTTTCAAGGATAAATTGTTAACTGAGTTTCATTACTGCTAGATAAAGCTATGTTAGCATAATTGTTACTAAATCAGACCCTGGCACTGGTGCAGAAGGTATGAGGTCAACACAGTTGGTTGAAGGAGTTAATCTATTGTGCAGGCCGTCCTTGGAAGAGATAGAATTACTGAAACTTCAGGGTGTCTTAAGGTTGCCATACATACAAATACAGTGAAAATCGGAAATAGTAGCTAAATGCACTTTTATTATTGCTATTATATTATTATTATTAAGTTATATAACTTTATAAAATTTTTCTATTATTGTGTAAAATATAATATATTTGTTAACTTTTCTTTGTACGGTGACTTTTGGGACACCCCATAAACGACAAACAATGATTTGGCTTGTAAATCCCTAGACTTGGACACCACCTGGGAGCTTCTTGAACTCAGGCTCAACCCTTTTTCTTTCCTTTGTATCCTCAGAAAGTTTAGGACTTTCACATCTTCCCAGATGGGTTTAGGTTCTAACTACTCACTGAAAATCTTAATCACAGTCCTAGAGCAAAATACACACAGTTGATTTTGAATGTAAATATCAAATTCATTATAGGGCAGGGTCACTTCAAGAAACGTTCCTGAGAATTTCCCTTGTTTGGATGAAAAGTTGTCCTTGCCTTCGAGGGGTCTGCAAGTTGAATATAGAGACAAGATACCCACGTTTATGTTTGTCTCTTCAACTAGAGATGCTTTATGAGGACAGGAGCTGGGTGTTTTTTACTTACTGTTGGGTTTTAATGCAGTGCAGAGGCACAGAACATGTTGTTTTAAATGTCTGGTGGAGGGATAGAAAGAAGGAAGGAAATGAAATAAATTATGCACATTGCCATTAAAATAGAAGCCAGTTTCAGATAATGAGAAGAAGGGTGACAATGAATCTGTAGGCTTGTGGAATGAGGTAGAAGTTAATGGGAAGAAGGAATAAAAAAGAAGACCAGAGCAATATGGGTGATTACAGTCATTTAGATATAAGGTAGAAAAATAGACTTGCTATTTATCAGATCATGTTCACATAATGAGAAGAATTTATTTAAAAATTGAAAAATGTAGTTAATAATCTAGACATTATCATATCTACTATGGACAGTTAACAATACTGTATTATTTGTTTAAAGATCTGCTAGAGGGTAGATCTAAAGTTAGATGTTTGCAAAGGATTGAATGTTGTGTCTCTCCCAGAAAATTCTTATGTAATGATATTAGGAGGTAGGGACTTTGGAGATGATTAGGTCATGAAGATGAGGATGGAACCCTCAAGAATGAGATTAGTGCCCTTATAAAAGGGACAGGATAAAATAAGAGATCAGCAGTCTGCAACCCAACTGAGGGCCCTCATCAGAACTTGACTTCACTGGCACCCTGATTTGAGAATTCCAGCCTTTGGAATGGTAAATAAATTACCATTATTTATAAGCCAGTCAGTCTATGCTCCTTTGTCATAGAAGCCTGAACTAAGACAATTTTCTTAGTTAAAATTATTTCTTTTAGTCTAATAATAGTAATATTTCTATTACTCTAATAATTCTTTTTCAGATATTGCTAAATAAATAACTTTGTTATTCTCAAATATATTTGTTGCATATGAAGAGTAATATTGAAATATTAGGCTGAAAATTTTTAGGCTTGTGACAATGACTGATGAAAAATCCCAGAGAGGTTTTGCTACTTTTATTCATGATAGATGCTAAATTTTAAATATATTCTTGAAGTAATTTGTGTCTCAGGAAATGCATAATTATAATAGTATGTACATAAAAATGAAACTCTTCTTCTTTCTTCATTGTAACCAAAGATTTTTGCAGTGGAAATATCCAAAAATTGGAAAGAGGAACAGAAAGGGGAATTATATTTAAAGGTAACTCCCTATCTTATCTCTTCTTTGAGTATGGAAAATACAGGATATTAAGAGGAAAAAGCATGTAACTTATAGAGCACTGTGTTACCAAATCCCAGGCTGTGGCTTTCTGGACAGGGCAGAGCCTATTCAGGGCAAAGTGCAAGCAGGTTTTGATTCAGTCTGGGCAGAGTCTTTGAGTCTTCAGATGGCAAATGTAAAAATAGTAGTGAGCAGAAAGTGAATTTATTCATTCATCTTAATGGAGCTGTCAACTATGACGCTTAATTATATTAGTTATATAACATTGTTAGCCATTTCATGGCAGTTATGGGACTCAGAGTTCAGCAGTTAGCGGTGACTTCTGGCCTGATGAGGTACCTACAGATTCATGATTGTTGGATAAGAAGAAGTTTGGTTTAGGAGTCTTTTTGATCCTAATCAATCACCTTAGTTACTGAGTCATTAGTTCTCTAAAAAATTCACAAATCCTCTGGTGAGCTAGATCTGTGTTAAGTGAGTTGGTTACTATTACCAAATGAAATGGAGAAACTTACATTTTTGATTGAGGTATCATAAGAAAACCACAAAATATAATTAAGTAATGGCCAGTGAGGGAGTTCTGTTTTTCTGTGTGACTAATCTCCCTCTCCATCCGGGGAAATGAAGTCTAGCTGGTTAACCTAGTGAACTCCTAAGTGAAATGGAGTCATTAAAGGCAGAGGGGCTCTCTGGAAACCAGAACTTGTAGACCCCTCATCCCACTATTTCTTCATCTGCTTATTTCATGAGGAATATTTTCAACTCTATCGTATGTCAGATACTGGTTGGAACTTACTACAAGTTAACAATTGATAATTTACTTGTATCTTTCCAGAAAGTGGTAAAGTGCTTTGATGACAAAAAGTGCCATGGGGTTGCCTCGGAGATTATGCTAGGTCTGCCTTGAACAGTAGAAACATGATGTGGGCTATAAATAGGAGCCATATATGTATTTTTCAACTTTCTGACAGTCAAGAAAAGTAAAAAGAAACAGGGAAAGGCGGGTTTAATAATATGTTTTTAACTTAATGTATCCAAAATATCATTTAAGTATGTAATCAATATAGAAATTATTATAAAATGTTTAACATTTTTTGGTACCAAGTCTTCAAAATCCATCTTATATTTTAAGAAGGTCTCTCTATCATCTAATTGATGAGAAAGAACCAGACACACTTCCAGATGGAGGGACCAGCAAGTGCAGAGGCTGTGAGCCAGAATTAAGTTTTTACCAAATTTGACTTTAATTGTAAAATGAAAAAACAAAGATAGCTTCACTGTCACTTTATAATACTTGTTTTCAGCACTGCTACATGGTTTAAAAGTAAATTATTCTTTCAAAATGCTCACTTAACAGAACGAGCCATCATTTCTTATAAGCCTAAATGAAAAGAACAGTTTAGCTAAGGAAGCTTAATGGTTTGTTTACAAGAGAAATGAACTTATAAAAAAATGGTGACTGAATCTTGACTAGACTTTTTCCTTTTTCTTTCAAAGATGCAAATTTATCATAATCTAGTGTGTATTTTAGTGATAAATATACTAATTGTGGCTTCTATGTTCTAATGGCATTATCTGTCTTCAGGACAGGACTTCGTGAAACATACATCTGGGCGCCATAACTTGTGTTTTATCTTTCTCTGGAGGCAGGCCATGCTTGACCTTTCAATTAGCCTAGAAACATAATGAATTAATTAGAAGTAAAGATTCACTGTACACATAAAATAAAAATTCACAAGGAAGTAACTTAGTAAGTCATTGAATGTATTTTTAAATTAAATGTCTTACAGTATACTTTTCATGCCAGATAAACATTCTCATTTTCATATGATTAGTTTGATATATGTCTTTATTTGGGTTACTCCAGAAGCTGACCCTGAGACAGGATATGAGTACAAGAAGTTGGAGGTGATCTCAGAAAGCAGGGATGGGAATAAGATCAGGAGGGAAGGAAGCCAGCATAAGATGTGCTAGCAAGTCAGTTACCACAGTGAGCATCTAGAGTGTAATTATGCTGCAGCACTGTGGGATCTATGAAGAACATGGTCCAGAATGATCCCTCCTGGGAAGAAGGAATGATTCTCCAACTCTGTTACTTGCTCACCGTGCTGGTCTGCTGCTGGCCTGGGTTGGGGAAGGATATTAATTCCCTAACACTTGTGATTTAACTTACACATGGGAAGAGAGAGGGCCAGCGCCCAGAGAAAATCCTTAGGCAAAGGGACAGAGGTGCCTGCAATTGGAAGTCAGACATGCAAACAAGAATGAAAAGGTCAAGTGAACCCAGACAGGTCACCACCGGAAGCTACTCAATGTGTGTAATGGAAATTCACCCAGATCATTACCCATATCACTGAAAATGTTAACAGTTTACAAAGTGCCTCCATTCATATTGTCTTATTTAATCCTTATGAGGACCCTGAGTGGTGGGTCGAGCAGGTTTTACTATTTGTATGTTATGGAAGAGGAATTCAAGGTTCATGGCAGAGAAGCAGTGCATGAATCTGGATCCAGTTAGTAGATATGTGGTTGCCTCCCAAGCATCCCAGGTTGTTCCCTCTCTCTGACTACATGGTTATGCATTTTGCATTTTTATTTATTTATTTATTTTTATTTTTTATTTATTTACTTACTTTTTTTTTTGAGACAGAGCCTCAAGCTGTTATCCTGGGTAGAGTGCTGTGGCATCACAGCTCACAGCAACCTCCAACTCCTGGGCTTAAGTGATTCTCCTGCCTCCACCTCCCAAGTAGCTGGGACTTACAGGTGCCCGCCACAATGCCTGGCTGTTTTTTGGTTACAGCCATTATTGTTGTTTGGCAGGCCCAGCTGGATTTGAACCTGCCATCTCAGGTGCATGTGGCTGGTGCCTTAGCTGCTTGAGCCACAGGCGCTGAGCCACACTTTGCATTTTTTTTTTTTTGATGAGATTGGTCCCATCACTAGTTACAGGGATGGGCCTTGGTTGATTGACAGAAATCAGATCACTGTAGTCTTCTAGCCAGAATGATTGGTTCCAGAGAGAGCATGTAATCAATTTGAGTCCAGTCAGAGCAAAGTGAAGGACTGTAGCAAAGTAAATGGCTAAGAGCAAGATATCTTTTTAACTCTTTTTAAAGTTTTACATATATGTGAGAAAAAAATAGCTCTGTAGTTGCTGGCAGCCATAATGTGAGCATGAGGCAATCCAGTTGATATTATAGATAAAAGAAAAGATAAATGCAAAAAGAAAAAAAAAATACCACAAAATAGGCAGGTCCTTGGTGACATTGTTAACTCACTGGATCAACCTCTGCTGAAGCCGAGAAACTTCTATCATTTAAGAGACCAGTGTGGAATTTGATATTCTGCCATTTGCAATTTAGAATGTTCTATCTGACTCCTGGCCTGGCACTGTATACCAAATAACTTAGGTCACTGTAGTACAAAGTAACCTAAACCTCTCGTATGCAAAACTCAGAGGAACTTTGCATATCATTTGTACAACATAGTCTCCTAAATTATGTTTGGTTTCCTTGAGATGTATGCTATGTCGTAATCCATGGAAACATAAATATAGTCCAGGGCATAGTTGAGAGACCAGTTCTGTGTTAAGGAGTAAGGGAAAAAGGGTTAAGTGAATGAAGTTTTAAGTGAATTTATGCCTAACCTAGAGAATCTTCCATGAAAACTTTTTTTTTTTTTTTAAATCAAAACTTCCAACAACACAGGAAAAAGAAGTAGCAGAATTAATCATAGATAATTAAATGTTCTGTTTTCATTTGGATATGTGATGTTAAATACTGTAATAAAGCTGGTCTGCCTTTTTCTCAGTCATCAATCCTGTAAATTGAAAAAACAAAATGTCCATTTTCTTAGGTACTTTGCAGGTACAGGTAGTGATATGACACAGTTCTGGCCAATAAGTTGTAAATAGATGTCTTTTGAGGGAATTTCAGGGAAAGCATTTTCTTTCCTGATAAAATAGGACATATTCTATTAGCATGCTTATTTCCTTCTTTTTCCTGTCTTTGGATGATCATATGAAGTTCAGAACAGTGGTGGCCACCTTGTGATAAGGAGGCTACATACATAATAAATTCCAAGGGAAGTGGAGTGAAAAGACAGAACTAGTCAAGCTCCTTGATCACACGGCCGAGCAGCTGAATTCATGCCAGAAAATCCCTGTCTCTAGAATGTCTATAAGGTAAAAAACTTGAACCCTTATTTGTTTAAATCAGTAGTTTATTGAGTATGTTCTTACTTGCAGCCTAATGCATTCCTAACTAGCACATGCAACCACTTTAAAATCTCTTTGAATATCTCAGATTATTTCAGATTTTTAGCTCTATGTGTATGGTTTTTTTTTTAATTTTATTTTTTTTTAATTAAGTCTTTTGTACATAGATCATAAATACATTTATACCCATTTCAGGGTGTTGATTATTTGTACAAATTGGAGTGCTTACATCATACTAATCAGCATAGCTTTCATCTCATTTACTCAATTATAGCATTAGGACATTTATGTTCTACACATGATAGAACCAACTTGTACTTGCAATGTGCTCCACAGTTGTGGTCCCCCTACTATCCCCTACTATCCCACCCACCCCCTCCCTATACCTCCCCCTCCCCTTCCCTCCTTCATCATAGCCTAAAGTTGTGTTTCATTTTTTTTTTTTCTTTTTTTTTTTTTTTAGTATTTCTTTTTTTTTATTTTTTTATTTTTTATTGTTAAATCATAGCTGTGTACATAAGTGCAATCGCCTGTACCCATTCTAACATACACCATAGATGTGGCCCCACTCATTACCTTCCCTCCACCAAAACTTCCCCCCTCCCTTCCCCTTCCTTGGCCCTTTCCCCATAGTCTTGTGCTATACTTGGGTTATAGCCTTCATGTGAAAGCTATAGTTTAGCTTCATAGTAGGGCTGAGTACATTGGATATTTTTTCTTCCATTCCTGAGATACTTTGCTAAGAAGAATATGTTCCAGCTCCATCCATGTGAACATGAAAG
>CAUYPK010013295.1:0-12672 GCA_963574355.1 Loris lydekkerianus | reverse complement strand
ACTATAATCTGGGAGGTGGGCAGAGAGAGGGGGATTGGTGGGATTACACCTGCCGTGCATCCTACAAGGGTATATGTGAAACTTAGTAAATGTGGAATGTAAATGTCTTAGCACAATTACTAAGAAAATGCCAGGAAGGCTGTGTTAACCAGTGTGATGAAAATGTGTCAAACGGTCTATAAAACCAGTGTATGGTGCCCCATGATCACATTAATGTACACAGCTATGATTTAATAAAAAAAAAAATACTATAATCTATAAGCTATACATACCATCAGTTTAGTTCGGCAAGTTCTATTAAAAGTAAAAATTGTTAGTTCAATCTGAGGATTACAAAACTGTGTAGACTTTATCTTTTCTCACTGAACCAATGTAAAAAATTTCTGTTGGTCTTTTCTAAATCTCCCTCCATCTGCTCCCTTCAGATAGATTCTGACCTCCATACTGCCACCAGCAACCTTTCTAACGTGTATGTGAAATCTCCACTGTGTGAAACAAGTTATGTCCTGGGGCAAAAGCCCAACTCTTCAGTTTGACCGACTTTCCTAAGCTGTGCTATGTCTGTCTGTTACCTGATGGCTTATCCACCTACCAACAGTCCTGCAGAACTAACTGCATTTCTGTGAACATCTGAAGGTGTTTCTTTCTCTAAGCCTTTTCTTCTGTTTCTTTTTCTGCTTGAAAGTTCATGAGCTCTTCTCCCCCAAGTATGAATCATTTCCCTTGTGCTGTTGCTGCCTGTGTCTCGTGTGGTCTTTGATCATGGAACCCATTGCATTTGATGGTGCTGATTTGGGGCTCCCGCTGCTATGCCTTCTTTGCAATATGCTGCAGCCACAGCACATTGTCTGAGGTGACAGAGCACCATGGCTATTGCCAACTCCAACTTTGGGTACAAAAGTTCTCTCTCTTAATAGATGTTGTTAAAGGAAAGTGAAACAAAACAAAAACAGTTTAGAGTAACCTTTAATACTTGACAATTTTATGTTTTATGGAAAGTTTTTGTAAATATTATAATAATAATAATTCTTTTATTTCTTATGCAAATTACAAACTTCTGTCATACAAACTCAAAATATGATTAAGCACGACTTTTCAAATGAATTTGGAATGTATATTTTTTGTGAAATACTATTTTTAACAGTTATGACTTAATGCCATGTCTGAGATATTTCATTAACTCTCCTTTTTATAATTTTGAAGCTTAATTTGGTTTTGCATAAGCTATTTTTAAAAAGTTATCCAAGTATTACATCTGTAATTAGTAATAGAATATGTTAATGTCATTATGGAAAAATTAGAATATTTAGAAAAGTGTAAAGAAGAAAATAATACTCATGATCTCACAATCTATGTAATTTCCCCATGATGACAATGATATTGCATTTATTATTTTCATATTTTGCTCTGTACTATTTTTCTTTTTGTTTTAATAATGAAATTCCTATGGTGTTATCAATTTTGTATCAATATTTCATTTTAAATGTTTATTCATACTATCAGAAATAACTTGAAAATATAGTTTAATGTCTTCATGATACTTCGTCATAATGATCTAAATTTATTTAATTATTTCAACAGCCATGGAAATTCTGTTTGTTTTTTTCCTAGTTGGATCATTACTTTAGAGATAAACTTAACAAGTTAAAAATGCCAAGCACTTTACATTTCTATCAATAGTCATAAGATCATTTGTTGTATAAATAGAGCCCAAAGCATAGACTTTTCTTGAAAAACAAACTCCGTGTAGCACACACAAGAAGACACAGTCACCACAGTCGCCTAACACTTCAATCTGAAGGACACGCTTCGCGGGCAGGGTTGATGTCACTGGGCTGGTCTTCACTTTGGCTTCTCCTTCCTGATCCTCGCTGGGAGTAGAGACCAGAGACAGGGCTTGGCTCACAGCATGTATTCACACTCTCCTTCGCTATCATTTGTTCAAAGTGTACAATTTGGGGCTAGTCCCAAATATCTTCCTACTTTCAGAAAGAGAAACAAATAATTTATATAAATAGTAAATGGTTATCTGAGTCCAGCTGTTCTACTACTTTCCAACAGCATAACCCTTAGACTTTCCATACAAAGTTTTTAAGGGATTTAGACTGACCATTAAAATCTGTCTTTAATGAGCATATTGAATAATATAGGATTTGGAAGGGAGGTAAGAAAGTAGTAACAGTTTTGAAGTTCTCACACATCTTCAAACATCTGTAGTCACAAGTTTGCTGTCATCTAGGAGATTCATTAATATCCTCCATGAGATCCAAGAATAGCAGTAAGTCTCAAACTACAGTAATATTAGAGAGTTAAAAACTATGTTAAGTATTATTTTAGCTTCAAGTAGATAATTCTTGTTTTTTTAGCAATAACCTTGGTGTCCATACATCTAATTTGCAGATGATACTCTACAATTTCCGAACTTTGAAAGTGCTGTTATTTTCAGTGTCACTTGAAATAACCTGGGACAATTTGATTTCTTCTCCTGTGTATGGTAGTAGGAATAGAGTAATAACAAACGGTTCTTACCTTCTATCTTCATAGCAGAACTAGAATCCTGTGCAGATGCCAACTCCCAAGCCCTTCCAAGGCTCAGAGAAAAGAGATCTCTCCCCATTTTCAGGATGGGCTGGTATGTTTAGGGGTGACCTTGCTGCCTTTACCAATGATTGGTTCAGAGCTGGACTTATTGCTTTGAACTGACTATAAATTTGAGGGAATTCTGTCACAGAGCTTCTTGAAAAACTCTTGTTCTCTATGAAAAACTCATTTTCTATACAGGAAAAGATTGTCATTTTTTTCCTGAGTTCTGCCTTTCTAGGTGTTATATCCTTTTGTCGCTGCAGCCATCTTGCCAGCACATCACTAAGAATGGCAGAACAGGGACATGAACAAAGGATGGGTTGGGTCTTTGGTGAAACTGGTGAGCCACCAAGGAAACCAACCCGGAAGCCTTCTCCTCCTTCGGACTTTGTCAAACCATTTTAAAGCCAAAACTTCCTACCCAATAGAATGGTTCACTAGTTTGCAAATAAAATTTAATATTACATAGTGCTTTGTGAAATTATTTAAAATTAGTGCAAACCTATCATTTTCTATATTTATGACGAGGCTATATACCAGTTGCTCAATTTATTACACAGATGAGGCCGGGCACAGTGGCTCATGCCTGTAATCCTAGCCCTCCGTCAGGCTGAGGCAGGAAGATCATTTGAGGCCGGAAGTTTGAGACAAGCCTGAACAAGAGTGAGACCCCCGTCTCTACAAAAAAAAATAGAAAAATATTTAGGTGCGGTGGCATGTGCCTGTAATGCCAGCTACTCAGGAGGCTGAGGTAGGAAGATCACTTCAGCCCAGGAATTCAAAGTTGCAATGAGCTGTGATGAGGCGACTGCACTCTAGCCTAGGTGACAGATCAAGACTGTCGCAGAAAAGCAAATAGAGAACTCAGAGGAAACATCTGAATCACTAACATTCATTTAGCTATTGTAGTAATAGTCATTGTTATTGGGGTCTTAGAATAAAACAGGTCAAGAAATAATTTTCCTAGCCGAATGCTATGGCAGGCGCCTGTAGTCCCAGCTACTCAGGGGGCTGAGGCAAGAGAATTGTTTGAGCCCAAGAGTTTGAGGTTGCTGTAAGCTGTGACACCACAGCAGGGTACCAAGGGCCACATAGTGAGACTCTGTCTAAAAATAAATAAATAAATACTGTATATACTGGAGTATAAGCCGAGTTTTTTTCGGCACAAAATTTGCGCCAAAAAACCCGAACTTGGCACAAATTTTGTGCTGAAAAAACTCGGCTTATACTCGAGTATGTAGGTACATAATTTTCCCAATTATTTATTTTTTACTTATTATGTCCTCATTTAGAAAGTATTTATTAGGTTCTTGCTACATATAATACTAAGTGCCAAGATAACTACTTAGATTCCCAATTAAAAAAAAAGCCAGTTACTGTTATCTTTATAACACCACTTCTGACCTTGAATGTGTGTGTGTGTGTTTTTTTCCCCACAACAACCAATTCTGTGATACCAGTTGAGTGTCCTACAATTCCATTTTATTCAGGGCTAACCAGGAGTTATCCTCAGACCCCACAAGTTAATGGCTAAGTTCCACAAGACTACCATTTCTGACATCAATTACAAGTCCCAGGCTTCTAGTACTTCTGACTGACCAGCTATAAATCAAGGGTTCCCATGCCCCCCTCTTCCTGTTCAAAAATTACTAGAACAGCTCCCATACTTAGGAAAAAATTTACTTATCTTCCAGTTCATTTTAAGGGAACACCCTAACTCAAAACAGCCAAATGGAAGAGATATATAGCACAAGGCAATTTCTTAAAGTAATACAACAATGAAGTTTGACACATTGAATGATTTTTACTTTTACTTTCATCGAAGATTTCTCTGTAGCATGTGATGCTGGGATCAACAGCATTTTACCCACATAAAACTTCTTTCATAATTGAAGTCAGCCCTTTCAAACCCTGCCACTGCCTTGTCAAATAAGTTTATTTTCTAAATTCTTTTTTGGCATTCCAACAATGTGTGCAGCATCTTCCCCAGGAGTAGATTGCATTTCAAGAAACCACTTTCTTTGCAATTTTTCCTCAGTAAAATCTTTATCATGAGATTGCAACAGTTCAGTTACATCTTCAGTCTCCACTTCTAATTCATCTTCTCTTGTTATAATATTTTCACCATATCTGCAGTGATTTCTTCTACTGAGATCTTCAACCCCTCAAAGTCATCCATCAGAGTTGCAATCAACTTCTTCTAAAATCCTGTTGATGCTGATATTTTGACCTCCACTCATGAATGATAAATGTTCTTAATAGCATCTTACAATGGTGCAGCTTTTCAGGATGTTTCCAATTCACTTTTTTCAGATCCATCAGAGGAATTATCATACTATACAAACTATAGACTTACACAGTGTTTCTCTTTAACCAATATTTTAGAATCAAAACATTTATTTATTTATTTATTTGCAGAGTCTCATTCTGTTGCCCTAGGCTAGAGTGGCTATGGCGTTACATATCACATCAACCTCAAACTCCAGGATTCTGTGGCCTCAGCCTCCCTTAGTACCTGAGACTGCAGGTGCCTGCCACAAAGCCTAACTAGTTGTTTTTTTTTCTATTTTTTAATAGAGATGGGGTCTCACTCTTTCTCAGGCTGTTCCCAAACTCCTGAACTCAAGCAATCCACCTGCCTCAGCCTTCTAGAGTACTAGGATTACAGGTGTGAGCCATCAGGCCCAGCCCAAAATCTCTTTTATTCATGGACTGCAAAATGGATGTTGTGTTAGCAGGCATGAAAACAGTATTAATCAGTATTAAACAGTCTCCATCAGAGTTCTTGGGTAACTAGGTACATTGTCAATAAGCAGTAATATTTTGAAAAGAATTATTTTCTGAGCAGTAGTTCTCAGCAATGTGCTTAAGATAAATCATGCTTTATACCAGTGGTTCTCAACCTGTGAGTTGCAACCAACAAGAACTGTAGGGCAGCGGCATTAGGAAAGTTGAGAACCACTGATTTAAACAGGTATGTCATCCAGAATTAGTTTGCCATTATGGAGCACAGGCAGAGTAGGTTTAACATAATTCCTTTTTTTTTTTTTTTTTTTTTTGAGACAGAGCCTCAAGCTGTCGCCCTGGGTAGAGTGCTGTAGCATTACAGCTCACAGCAACCTCCAACTCCTGGGCTTAAGCAATTCTCTTGCCTCAGCCTCCCGAGTAGCTGGGACAACGCCCGCAACAACGCCTGGCTGGTTTTTGGTTGCAGCCATCATTGTTGTTTGTCGGCCTGGACTGGATTTGAACCCGCCACCTCAGGTGTATGTGGTTGGCGCCTTAGCTGCTTGAGCCACAGGCGCTGAGCAGATTTAACATAATTCTTAGGAACCCTGGAATTTTCAAAATAGTAAATGTGCACTAACTTAAGCTTGAACTCACCGGCTGCATCAGCACCAAACAAGAGAGTGAGCCTGTCCTTAAAGCTCTGAAGGCAGGCATTAACTCTTCTCCAGCTAGGAAAGTCCTAAATGGCTGTTTCATCTACATTAAAAATCTGTTGATTGGTGTGGCCAACTTCCTTAACAATCTTAACTAGATTGTTAGTTAACTGGATAACTTGCTGCAGCTCCTACATCAGCACTTGCTGCTTCATCAGCGCTTTTATGTTCTGAAGATGGTTTCTTTCCTTGCATCTCACGAACCAACCTCTGCTAGCTTCAAACTTTTCTGATGCAGTTTCCTCATCTCTCTCAGCCTTCATTGGAGAGAGGGCCTTGCTCTGAATTGGCTTTTGGCTTAAGAGAATATTGTGGCTGATTTGATCTTCTATTCAGACTGCTCAAACTTTCTTGTTCTTAGCAATGAGCCTGTTTTGTAGCACTGGAGTAACACTTTTAATTTCCTTCAAGAGCTTTTCCTTTGCATTCACGGCTTGACTAACTGTTTGCCACAGGAGGCCTAGCTTATGGCCTGTCTGAGGCTTAGTAATTAATCATTTCTGGCTTTTGAATTAAAGTAAAAGATGTATAACTCATTCTTTCACTTTAACATTTAGGGGCCACTATAAGGTTATAATTAGCCTAATATCAATATTGTTGTGTCTTAAGGATTAGAGAAGGCAGAGTAAAGGGGGAGAGGTAGGGAATGCCTAGCCAGCAGAGCAGTCAAAACATACACATTTATCAATTAAATTCACCCTCTTATATGAGTGGTTCATGCCACCCCTAAACAAGTACATAGTAACATTAAAGATCACTAATCACAGATCACCATGAACAACATAATAATAATAAAAGAAATTAGAATATTTCAATAACTACAAAAATGTGACAGAGAAACAAAGTAAGACTATGTGTTGGAAAAATGGTTCAAATAGACTTGTTCAGCACCAGATTTCCACAAATTATAATTTGCAAAAAATACGATATCTGTGAAGCATGATAAATCTTGTATACCGGTACATATTTTTATTATATGGCAAGATTACTACAAATATGTGAAAAAAGATCATATCCATCACCTCTTTGACACCCTAAACATATTGCATGCCATCTCTAAGCCTTAACATTATTTATCTTAAGGAAATCAACATTCTTATTTATATGCACTAATCTCTTACTGTAAATTCAGTAGTGTTCCTACTGGGTGAGAATACGATTCAAAATTCCAACTTAAATTATAGAACAAAGATGTCTCTCTGTCAAAGTGCCCAATATGACACCAAGGATAATTAATAAACATTCTAAGAAGAACAATTCTTCTTCACTTTAGGAAAAAAGAAAATTATTAAAAATTATATTTATCAAATGTTGTAACTGCTGATGTTTCTATAACCTTCTCAACTTCTTGAATCCTTTAGAGTAATGAAGGATAAAAAATGAACATATTCTGATTCATCAACAAAATAGCAATCAAAGTATTATCGTTGCTGACATGATTATCATTGTGGAATTAACTTCTTGTGTATTTCACTGCTCTTGAGTATATTGACAGAGTTGTGCGACCATTATTACAACCTCATTTTAGCACATTTTCATGGAGCTGAAAAGAAACCTACTGCCCATTTGTAGTCATTCTCCATTGCCACTGCCCTGGACAACCACTATTTTACTTTCTGTCTCTATACATTTAATTCTTCTGGACATTGTGTATGAATGGAATTATGCATTGTGTCATATTTTGTGATTTTTTTTCTTTCAGCTAACATAGTATTTTTATGTTCTTTCATGTGGAAACATGTATCAGTATTTCATTCCTTTTAATTGACAAATAGTACTATGTTGTGTGAAAAATGTCACTTTTTTTTATTCACCAGTTAAGGGACATTTGGGTGGTTTCTCCTTTTTAGCTATTGTAAGGCTGTTTTGAATGTTCCCATATCAATCTTCACGTGAACGTGTTCTTTCATTTACCTTGGTTAGCGACCTAGGGGGGAAATCAATGGGTCATATAGTAAATCTGTTTAACTCTGAGAAAACTGCCAAAGCATTCTCTAAAATGGTTGTACCATTTTTACATTTCTGCTACCCATATATGAGGGTTCCAGTTTCTCTACATCCCGGCCAACACTTGCTGTTATCCTTTTATTAAAGCTATTCTAGGGTGTGTGATGTGTTATTTCATCGGGGATTTGATTTGCATTTCCCTCATGGCTGATGATGCTCAGCGTCTTCTGACGTGCTTATTAGTTATTCATGTATCTTCTTTGAACAAATTGTCTGTTCAAATACTCTGCCCATTTTAAAATTTAGGTTACGTGTCTTTGATCATTAACTTGTAAGTGTTCTTACATATGCTGGATCCAAGCGCTTATTGTATGTACGGCTCGCAAATATTTTCCCCCTTCTTTGGGTTCTCTTCATTTTCTTGATGTTGTCTTTTGAAGTGCAAATGGTTTTTTATGAAGTGAAACTTATCAGTTCTGTTCTTTGATCACTGGTGCTATTGGTATTATATCTATGAAGTCATTTCTTCATCTAAAGCCATGTAGAGTTACTAATATATTTTTTAGAATTGCATAGGTTTACCTCTCAGGCCTTTGATCAATTTTCAATTAATTTTTGTACGTTGTTATGCACAGATTGCAAATTTTTCCCTTTGCATGCTGATATGTAGTATCTCCAGCAACAGTTATAGAAGCAATTATTCTTTCCCAAACAAATTGCCACAGCACATTTGTAATAAATCAATTAGCCAAGATCCCATCCACTGATAATCAGAAACAGAATAGATAAATATTTCTATTGAAATTGTGTTCTCTTCTTATTTATTTAAGAATGAATCAGAATTAGAACCATTGGTACTTAATATATATCAGATGTTTAAATATTAAGAAAACTATATGGTCGTTATAAAATTGAGACCTCCAGTAAATCATATTAACTTCACCATACAATTTTCAATGTTGTAACATGTCCTCGATGTTAGCTTTTAATGTTTGTCATAGCTGTGAAATTATGAACTATTAAACTTTGTAGCTCTCATCTTGAGAGATGGTATTGCTATTCCAAATATATGTTAGTTTACTAATTAATTCAGCAACTATTTATTGTGTGTCTGTTATAGGTAAAGCACTTTGCATGGTCAGTAAAGAATGCAAAGATGAATGCTGCTCTTGAAGTGCTTAGGGACTAAAGAAAAAAATGAGGCATATTTACAAATATATATAACAGGAAGTAAAATCATCAAGGAAGAACACAATTACAGATAAATGCCTATGGGCATTAAAAGATTTCTTGCCATTTGTTTTGGAGAAATGCCAGTAGATGAAGGGATCAACAGCTATATGATGGGAAATTTGGCTCCATGTTGACCTGTAAAAATAAAGGTGATCGACAAAGAATAAGCCATAAGTATTTTATGACCATAAATTAAATATATGTAGCTATTAAGAAGTATGACTTGTGATGAAAAACAATTGAAAATCATAATATTTATTACACAAGGCATGCTAGTTACCAATTTATTGATTCCCAACTCCAACTTTGGTACCTGACCACTGATAGCAGATAGGGCTTTGAAAGCGTTGGTCCTTTACTATGAGCGTGATTCTAACCTTTGTCAGTAGAGGGCGCTGAAGGGACACTGCAGGAGAAAGGGCGCTTTTCTTCCTGGTTCTGAATGTGATTTCCTTAAGCATGGTCCATTAGCAATGTGTGTGTTGGGGCATCTGATGGTGTTTTTCCCCATTCACATGCCCAGATAGGGCAGTCCTTTGGTAACTTCAACCTCACAGTCCAAGTAAGGGCTCATTTACCACCTTGCCACAGTCCTCCCAACAAAACATACTCCTAGACCCACATCAGTGCCACACTACTTCTAAAGGCTCACTGCTAACTTTAGGTCACCTGTGCCCTGAAGAGGTGTTCCTGCTCACCTGAAAACTAGGAACCATCTCTAGCCAGGGAATGCCCACAAACTACTCTACTGTAGACAGAGGACTCCAGCCGCACTTTTTCCAGTGAAGTCTGGACTCGGCCTTGGAAAGGAGCCCATCCTAGTTCATCCTCCTTTATCATTAGGTAATAATTCTTCATGTTAATTTTCGCTGTTTAAATTAGTATACGGTTTCTGTCTCCTAATCATGTCCCAGACTGATACCTGTTGCTGAAAGTTCTTTTGCTCAGTTGATGTTCTTGATTTTTTTAATTCTTCAGCTTGTAATGGTCAAAGCTTAATTTCTTTCTGTTAGCTCTGAAAAATGATTGGACAGTTTTAACTTACATCACCATTTCACTTGGCTTCATGGAAGATGTTTTTTCACTAGTGAATATTAAATATGGCCTAGCATTTACACTGAGAAATAAAAATCGGGCATTCACTGTTTTTTTTTTGTTTGTTTGTTTGTTTTGTTTTGTTTTTAACATGTGGTTGATCCTATTCCAATTCAAATGCTTGGTGTATTATTCAATTATCCATATTGTTGATTTTTTAGGGATTCATTGTTTTGGGCTAAAGTAAACCAAATGAGATATATTTAAAGTAGGACCAGATGTATGATAACCCCTTTAATGTAAAGGATTTAAGTGAAGTATAACTACTATGGCTGTAGAAATTTTAAGATATCTGAGGTCTATAGTTCACAAAATCTTTGGTTAATTACAACTTTTTCATTCCTACTTCTAGAAGCTTGATTTACATGTAACTAGTAGTAACTGTGTTAATTATTAAATTCTCTCTCATTTTCAACCTTAGTATCCTTTGGCAAAAAAAGGGGAGGGAAATCTCAGAACAGTTTCTAAATTTTATGATTTTTAAAAACTTAATAAATGTCAATTTTAGTTTCAAAGATTTTTTAAAAGCCAGGCTACAAGTTTATTGATTCTGAAAAGTTTTAAAAGTGAAAATATTTGCTATTTTCTAAACAATGCCCACTGGGTAGAGGCAAGGTACACAAAAGGAAATGTATACAAAGCATTTAATTCAGAAAACTTCACACTTGTTTCTCCATTTCAAAAATCCTGAAGAATGAAACATAAAATATAAACTATTCCCCTAGGATTTAACTGAGGCTATTTGAAACACATCAGAAATAAGCTGAGACATTACTTCATTTCCTTTTAGAAGATGAAGTATTTTCTGATGTTTTTATTCCCTGAAA
Source organism: Loris lydekkerianus (assembly GCA_963574355.1). NCBI lineage: Eukaryota > Metazoa > Chordata > Mammalia > Primates > Lorisidae > Loris > Loris lydekkerianus. Next base: position 1,544 of record CAUYPK010013295.1, on the reverse strand, counting down.
AGGTACTTTCTCAGGACCATGAAATGTTTCCTTTCTCACAAGAATCCTCTGGACTGTCTTAGGACAGCACCATCTCAAGACAAAGAGGCCATTTTGTCTCAAAGATGAAGGAACTTTCAAAAGTGCTGTTGACCAAGAAATAGCAGTTGAAGATCTCACATGTAAAATACACCTTAATTTGCTTTTAAAAGGGATTATTCTAAGTGGGGGAGAATATAACATATTAAAAGTATGTGGATACTACAATCTTAGAGATGATCTGATCCAGCCCTTAGTTTCATGAAGCTCTCATGTCCTATCAAGTTTAAATCTTCATTTTATAGATGGATGAAGAGATTGAAAGAGGCGAAATGATGCATCTTTCTGCACAAAATTAGGATCTGAGTTTTGAACCATTTCTTCTTCTGTATAACGCTCCCAATTCCTTTATCTTCACCTCCACCTCCACCTCCACCTCAGGGATCTTGATATCTTTTCCTGTAGCATCTACGGCACATATAGCTTTCCATGCTTATTAAAAGTTTCCTCTTCTCTCTAGCTACAATTACAACTTGCCCTTCTGTTCACAGTCAAGCTTCTTAAATCCTTTTCCAATTTTTGTTTCCTATTTACTTTTAAACTAGCACAGTCATTCTTGTACCCTGTATTCAAGCTCTCTATATTAACTGAAGTGATTAGGGGCAACCATGTTGGCCATTCAATGGACTCTTTTTCTGTTGCTCTAATAGTAGATAATGTCAATCATTATCTTTTCTTTTCTTTCTTTCTTCTTTTTTTTTTTTTTTTTTTTTTTAGCCAGACTCACTTTGTCACCCTTGGTAGAATGCTGTAGTGTCAAAGCTCACAGCAACCTCAAATGCTCAGGCTCAAGCAATTCTCTTGCCTCAGCCTCCCCAGAGCCTGGGACTACAGGTGCCCACCACAGCACCCGGCTATTTTTAGAGTTAGTCTCACTCTGACTCAGGCTGGTCTCCAACATGTGAGCTCAGGAAATCCACCCACCTTGGCTTCCCAAGTGCTCAGATTACAGTCGTGAGCCACCGTGCCTGGCCTCATGTTCTCTTTCTTACTCACTCCCTTGATAACTTCTAGAAAATAGAAATTTTTGTTTGTTTTCTACACAAATTAGCCATTAAATGTTAAGAATGAAAACATTCATAGTAGGGCTGAGTACATTTGGATACTTTTTTTTCCCCATTCTTGAGATACTTTACTAAGAAGAATATGTTCCAGCTCCATCCATGTAAACATGAAAGAGATAAAGTCTCCATCTTTCTTTAAGGCTGCATAGTATTCCATGGTGTACATATACCATAATTTATTAATCCATTTGTGGATCGATGGGCACTTGGGCTTTTTCCATGACTTAACAATTATGAATAGGGCTACAATAAACATTCTGGTACAAATATCTTTGTTAGGATGTGATTTTTGCATCTTACAAGGGTATATGTGAAATTTAGAATGTAAATGTCTTAACACAATAACTAAGAAAATGCCAGGAAGGCTATGTTAACCAGTGTGATGTAAATGTGTCAAACAGT
>CAUYPK010013294.1:0-13236 GCA_963574355.1 Loris lydekkerianus | reverse complement strand
TTTACTGCAAAAGTGATTGTGTTGATGTGGTAACAGGATATTTCCTTTTTAGTTGATTTCAGATAGGTAAATTGAGGTAATGGTGAAAATAACAGATAATAGATTAAGTGTGTACGTGACTAGAAAGGTATAAAATCAAACACTTAAATAAAGAATTTTGCTACACTCCATCTCATCTTGTGTAGTCTGTTTCTTGACTTAATAATTACAGGAGTGAGTTTACATCCATGGCAAAGCTGCTGTTCATTCGCATCTCTGGTCGTGCAACACCCACCCATATGGTTTTGTGAGGCTCAGTCCACCCAGCTCTCCCAGTCTATGACTGCATGTTGGTAGTTCTAGAGTTCTGGGGGCTCAGTGGTGGCCCCACTCTCATGGCTCTATCCTATATTTTCCTGATGAGGACTTTCTAGGGCACATCTAACCTTGTATTTCCTCTTGGTATTGCCTTACTGGGGGCTGTCTTTAGTGGAACTGCCACTGTAACAGATCTCTGCCTAGGCCCGGAGGCTTTTCATGATATGCCTTTAAAACTAGGCAGAAGCTGTCAAGCCTCCATAATTGTGCAGAATTAGCAACATGTGAACTCTGCTGATGTTCATGATTCATACCTTCCAGAGCTGCAGCACAATGGTTGGGGAAGAGTGTGGAGCAGAGTTGGGAGGCAACCCTGGACAGCAAGTGCATAGATAGCACCAAAGGCCTGTCCCCTAAAGCAGTTCTGTCCTGCTAGGCCTCCAGACCTGTGATGAGAGGAGTGGCCTCAAAGATCTCAGAAATTCTTGGGGTCTGTCTTTCATTGTCTTGGGAAATAGACCTCAGCTCTCAACTATTCCTGCTATCTATACCCTTGATTTCTTCTTCCAAGCACTTCAGTCTTTTTGTGGTCAGCCTGTACGTTTTGTAAATCTTTCCCTTATGCTTCTATTTTAATTATAAATTCTGTCTCTTAATTATGCCTTTTACTCTGAATCTCAGAAGTAAAAGACCAAAAGTAACAATTCATTTTCTTTTATACTTTGTTTAGAAATTTCTTCTGCCCAGTGTGCTAAATCACCACTCTCAAGTTCAGCCTTCAACAAAGCCTTCAGATATGGACAGAGTGTAGCTACATTGTTTTTCAATTTATAAAAAGCATGGGCTTGACTCCAATTTCCAGTACCCATTTCCTAAATTCCACGGAAAACCTCGTCAGAATGGTATTTACTTTTCATATTCCTGTCAGCATTCTATCAGTGCCCAGTTAACCAGCTTCTAAAATTTCAAACTTTCCTTAGTCTTCCTGTCTTCTATATTCTCACCAAAATCTAGTCTTTTTCTAGCCTCGTTTTCCCAAATTCTCCAAGTTCTACACAGTTCTACAACTGTTTTCACATTTTTAGGTATTCATTATCAACAACACCATACTTCTCTGAATGAGTTATCTATCTTAGTTTATTTTTGTTGCTTTTGGCAAAATATCTAAAACTATTTAATTTACAATAATAGAAAAAAAGTAATTTAATTCTTATGTTTATGGAAGCTTAGAAATTTAAATCTGAGGAGCCACATGTGGTGAAAGCCTTTTTGCTGTTAGGTGCACTCTGAAGAGTCCCAAGGTGGCACAGGGCCTCCCAGAGAGAGGGGGCTGAGCATGCTTCCATGCTAGCTTAGGTCTCTCAATAATCCATTAATACATGAATGAATGAATCCATTCATGAAGGTTTTGTCCTCATTATCCAACTGCCTCTTAAAAGTCAGACTTCTCAATACAGCCACATTGGAGATTAAGTTTCTGTGTGAGTTTTGGAGGGGACATTCAAACAATAGCATTGGATATGATGCTTAATCTCTCTAACCCCAGGTATCCTGAACCTTAAGGATAAAGCAATCATAAATATGATAAAGCTTTTATTATAATTAATACAGAGTAAACACAACATAAGAAATTAATAAATATTCCTAGTCATCATCAATTGTTAAATAATATATTTTAAAAATATATTTATACTTAATAACCCTTTGGGTCTCTTTTCAAGACTAGAAATCTCACTTTTTTGTTTGTTTGTTTTTCAGATAAAGCCTCAAGCTGTCACCCTGAGTAGAGTGCTGTGGCATCACAGCTCACAGCAACCTCCAACTCCTGGGCTCAAGTGATTCCCCTGCCTCCGCCTCCCAAGTCGCTGGGACTGCAGGTGCCCACCACAATGCCTGCCTATTTTTTGGTTGCAGCTGTCATTGTTGTTTGGTGGGCCCATCCTGGATTTGAACCTGCTAGCTCAAGTGTAGGTAGCTGGCCCCTTAGCCACTTGAGCCACAGGCGCTGAGCCGAAATCTCACAGTTTTATACTGTTTAATTTTTCTGTTCTTCAGCACCTATTTTTGTGTAAAAATTTGCAAAATTTTTATTAGCATACAATAAATAAAAGTATGTTGCTGTAAAATTACTATAAGTTCAAAGAATACATTGCAGAGTGTTGAATTATCATTGTAAAATTATTATGGAGTTGATTATTTCTTCTCTTTGCTTTCACAGTCCCCGGAATCATCCACAAACCCCATCTTGTTGTGATATACTGAATACCAGGGGTAAATTAAATCATATAACTGGAATAGGACATTGTGTGTAATGAAAGGGAAAAGGCATAAAACTTAGATGCTAATGAACTTTGTTTTCAATTTGCTTAACCACATAGTAACTGTGAAATTTTGAATAAATTGATAAATTGCTTTTGGGAGGGGGCATCATTATTTGTAATAAAGATTGAATGGGGAGATAAATGTCTGGTATTATTTTCTTTGAAGGACTGGCATAGGGATTAGAGGTATTTTTAAAGCAACTAATACAAAGATTTAAGGAATTATAGCTTTTAATTTTAGGAATTCAATAATTATAAGTACTAAAAAATGGTTCCTTTCTTCAAGGATATTTCAGTCTAGATATGAAATAAGAACATATGGTCTTCTGTCTTCTATATTACTAAGTGGAACATCTGATATTAGTCGGACCAGTGGAGAACTGCTTCCATCAGGCATCATGTAGAAAATAAACAGTGCTATGCTAGGAGTTCTTCATTAGTACTTGTAGCTATCCAATAATAGGAACACCATAATGATGTCCTCAGTTTAGTTAGTATTATCTCCAGGGAGTTCAAAGTAATTTGCAAATAGAAAATTAAATGATGCAGCTCAGGATAAAATTGAAATCCAAATACTTGTTAGAGAATTAAAATGCAATTGTACCAGAAATCCTAATCAGGCATGAATCAAAGCATGTTCATACCACACTGTGAAGAAAACAATCATCCTATGGAAAAGTGTCATCTTGGTCTTCTAAGATGACATTTACTTATATCTTGTTGCATTGCATAATGTTCTAGTAGGGATAATATAATGAAAAGCAGAAAGAGCTTTTTCCATCCATTAGTTCTGTAAATCTGGAGACCATTGTTCTTCCTCTTTGGGGCCCAGTACTTATACAATATTATCCATCCTTTACCCAATACATGGCAGAATTACGACCCTAATCATATCTCCAATAATTTATCTCAATCTCTCCTTTAACTGATTCTGATATTCTGGTGCAAATAGACACTGTAATCAAAGTGAACAGGAACAACAGACATCAGAAACATGTTATTCCTTTGGTCTGAACCCTGGAAAGAAATGGCTGATTATATGAAAGCCCTTTTTACCACTCTTTATAAGATACTATGGAAATCATGCTTCTTCAAGTTCCACAAGGCAGAGCTAATTGGTTTTGGAAAGGTATGTCTCACTTCACTGTTATGTGAATCAGTGCTGCAGAGGAAAAGTCTGCACTGAAATGTCAGTAAGAGGGGAGACTGCCGCTCACTCAGGCAGACAGCCCCTAATTTCATTTCTTGCAGGCTTATATACTCTTAACAACATTAAGTTCTTCATGTACACATTCTAATAATAAAACTAATTTGTAGTCAATGGTTTATATGATAAGAGTACAAAGAAACCATACACAGCAACCACAAAAACTTATTCAGCTGTTTGTCTGAAGAAAACATGTGCAAGATGTAACTGAAAAGTGCATTAACTTATCTTGTTTTCCACTTCCAAGGTCCCTTCCAGGACATTCCACAGACAGCCAGACTCTGCCTGCAGAGTCTGCCTCCCGTATGACTAGCTTGCTAATCAGTTCCGAGGGTCTTAAAGGAACATCCCTTCCTATGGACTCTGAGGAAGCTTCTTCAAACATGAGTCAATGGCACTTGAAGTTACATGAGGCTATACTTTATGCTGTTCCTCTTTATCTCATTTACCCTATATGTCAGAAAGCAGGCTATCATGGCATCTCTGCACCAGTGATTGGCCATGTTCAAGAATGTACATTGCATCATCTCTCTCCTTGGCACCATGAATTCCAGTAGCGCTTGCTTTCAACATGACCCTTTATCCCAAGGTACATGATTCACAGCTAAATAAAAACACTCTGTAACTTATTGTAGTTCATATAGATTAAAATGTACATATTACAAGAACTTCTTAAATATGAGGACATAACAACACAAGAGCTTTCCTTTTTTTTTCCTGTTCTTCTCAGAGGTTACCATAGATACCAATATTGCAATGGAAGCTTCTGGCAAATTCACCTAATTGGATTTAGATAAGGGTAGAAAGGAAGTGCAATTATCAAAATATAGGCATGTGGTTTTATCGTGAAATAGTTAATTTCCCTCAATTATTAGCAAGATTTTCTATAGTGCCATGTACTGCTTGCAAATAACTTTCTCATTTATTTTTTCTCATTATGTTTATAATAACTCTTAGTGCTATCTTAAGAAGAAAAATGTGCATATAGCAGAATGGAACTTTGGATCTCAGGGTGTGTGTGTGTGCGTTGGTATGTATGCATGTGCGTGTGCATGTGTGTATGGGTGTAGAGATGATGAGGCTGGACTTACAGTAACTACAGAAGAATACAAAGTCCCTTTGCCAGCCTAGCAGCACACTCTCTGATTTATTCAGTTGGATTTCTGGTCCTTTGTTGGACTCTCTGTGGTAATGATGTATGTACCCTTAATCAGTTCAAATTTACCTCCCTTTTTGAAAAAAAAAAAAAAATAAAGAAAAATGTGCTGATTTGAGGGATCACAAAAGGATTGAGCTTTAGCTGTTTTTGTTTCTTTTTTGTCAGGGAGTCATCTTTCTCTGAAAAATATTTCAGCCTCTGCTCAGTATAAATAAAGCACTTAAAATGCCCTGGTCCCCACAATACACTGAGAAGTTTATGTATCAGAACCCCCATGTGTTGCAGCCCCTATGGCCACTATGGTCCTGGTCTCCATTGCCTCAGGAAGGAATCAGGAGTCATGCAGAATAGAAGTACAAGCTTGCAGGAGGCAGGCTAACCTTGACTGCAGGGTAGCCCCAAGCAACCTCCACAGTAGCCTTTTATTAAGACAGCACAAGACATGTGAGGGGAGTATTAGACAATGACTACGTGCCTAAGAATCGCCATGGGCTCAGGCTCTTTCTATGCAAGGAACGCCTGCAGTTGAATCACCCGAGGGTCTGTTCCTCAGCTGCAAAACACCTCGCTCAGAGGTCGTCTGGCTCTTGGAGTCCTTTACAACCATGAATCTTACATTTAGGGAGTAGTAAACTAACATTCCCTCAATGTATCCCTTATCAGTTTCCTCACACTATTCAGTGAATTAATTATACCTTTTAAAGCCATAAATAATTCTATTTTTCTTCTGTTATTTACACCTGTAGAGACTTGTATATAATTATCTTACCTTTAAAAACAAGATCCATTACAATGTTAAAAAGCAGTAGAAAGTGGGCATCCTTGCCTGGTTCCTGATCTGAGTGGAAATGATTTCAATTTTACTCCATTCACTACAATATTGGCTGTGGGTTTGCTGTAGATGGCATCTATCAGTTTAAGAAATGTTCCTTCTATACATATTTTCTTAAGTGTTCTGATCAAGAAAGGATATAGGATATTGTCAAATCTTTTTCTGCATCAATTGAGAGAATCATATGGTTTGTTGTTTCATTTGTTTATGTGATGTATTATATTAATGGATTTACATATATTGAACCATACTTGGGACCCTGGAATGAAACCCATCTGTTCATGGTGTATAATTTGTCTGATGTGTTGTTGGATTCTGTTTGCTATGATCTTATTGAATATTTTTACCTCAATATTCATTAGAGATATTGGTCTATAATTTTCTTTGCTTTTGGTGTCTTTTCCTGGTTTGGCTATCAGGTTGATATGTGCTTCATAGAATGTGTCAGGAAGTATTCCTTCTATGTTTATGTTTTGAAAAAGATTAAGTAAGATAGGTACTAGTTCCTCCTTAAAGGTTTGATAGAATTCTGATGTGAAGTCCAGGGCTTTTCTTTTGGGGGATATTTCTTATAGCTGATGCTATTTCAGAGCTTGTTATAGGATTGTTCAACATTTCCACTTCTTTATTGCTAAGTCTAGGAGAGTGGCATGTTTCCAAGTATTGATCTATTTCCTTCAGATTTTCATACTTCTGAGAATATAATTTTATGTAGTATTCATTATGAATTTTTTGAATTTCTGATGTGTCTGTTGTGAGAAGACAATTAAGGGAATCCAAATAGGATCAGAGGAGATCAAATTGTCATTCTTCACAGACGATATGATTATAGATCTGGAAAATCCCAGGGAATCAACTACAAAACTCCTAGAAGTGATCAAGGAATATAGTAACATCTCAGGATACAAAATTAACACTCATAAATCTGTAGGCTTTATATACACTAACAATAGTCAATAGGAAAAACAATCAAGGACTCTATTCCCTTTACAATAGTCCCAAAGAAGATGAAATATCTTGGAGTGTATCTAAGAATGTGAAAGATCTCTATAAAGAGAACTGTGAAACTCTAAGAAAAGAAATTACTGAAGATGTTAACAAATGGAAAAATATACCATGCTCATGTCTGGGAAGAATCAACATTGTTAAAATGTCTATACTACCTAAAGCAATCTATAGATTTAACGTGATCCCTATTAAAGCACCTGTCATATTTTAAAGACCTGGAAAAATTAGTAGTTTGTCTTATATGGAAACAGAAAAAACCTCTAATACCCAAAACAGTCCTCAGAAATAAACACAAATCGGGAGGAATAATGCTTCCAGACTTTAGACTATACTCTAAATCTGTAGTGATCAAAATAGCAGGGTACTGACACAAAAATAGAGATGTAGATGTATGGAACAGAATTGAAGGCCAAGAGATGAACTCAGACACTTATCATTGTTTGATTTTTGATAAACATGTTAAAAATATAAATTGGGGAAAGATTCCTTATTTAATAAACAGTGCTGGATGAATTGGCTGGCAACTTGTAGAAGACTGAACCTGGACCCACACCTTTCTCCTCTAACAAAAATGGACTCTTATTGGTTAAAGGACTTAAGACATAAAACTATAAATATTCTTAGAGAGAGTGCAGGGGAAATGCTTGAAAAAATTAGCCTGGGAGAATACTTCATAAGAAAGACACCCCGGGCAATTGAAGCAACATCAAAAATACATTACTGGACTCTGGTCAAATTTAAAAGCTTCTTCATTGCCAAGAACACAGTAAGTAAAGCAAATAGACAGCCCTCGGAATGGGAGAGGATTTTTGCAAGTTATACCACCGACAAAGGTCTAATAACCAGAATTCACAGAGAACTCAAACTTATTACTAAGCAAAAAACAAATGATCCCATTTCATTGTGTGGAAGAGACATGAACAGAAGCTTCACTGAAGAAGACAGGCACATGGCTTACAGACACATGAAAAAATGCTCATCATATTTAATCTTCAGAGAAATGCAAACCAAAACTACTCTGAGATACTATCTAACTCCAGTAAGAGTGGCCCACGTCACAAAATCCTAAAACAACAGATGTTGGCATGGATGTGGAGAAAAGTGAACACTTCTGCACTGCTGGCAGGAATGCAAACTAGTATGTTCCTTTTGGAAGAAAATTTGGAGAACTCTCAGGAATCTAAATGTAGACCTGCCATTTGGTCCTGCAATTCCTCTCCTAGGTGTATATCAAAAGGACCAAAAATCATTTGGCAATAAAGAAATTTACACAAGATTTCTCATTGCAGCTCAATTCATAATTGCCATGTCATGGAAGCAGCCCAAGTGCCCATCGACCCATGAATGGATTAATAAATTGTGGTATATGTATACCATGGAATACTATACAGCAGTAAAAAAGGGAGACTTTACCTCTTTTATGTTTACATGGATGGAGCTGGAAAATATTCTTCTTAGTAAAGTATCTCAGGAATGGGGGGGAAAAAATTATCCAATGTACTCAGTATTACTGTGAAACCAATTTATAATAACTCACACTTTCATATGAAAAATGAAACACAACCTAGCCTAGGATGAAGGAGGGAAGGGAAGGAACAGGGAAGGGGATAGGATGTGAGGGATCATAGGAGACAGTACGGGGACCACACTTATGGAGCACATTGCAAGTACAAGTTGGATCTATCATGTGTAGAACACAAATGTCCTAATGTTGTAATTAGGTAAACGAGGTTAAAGCTATGTTGATTAGTATGATATAAACACCCCAATTTGAACAAAGAATCAACACATTGAAAATGGCATAAATGTATTTATAATCTATGTTCAAAAGACTTAATAAAAAATATAAATAAATAAAATCAATGATCCCTCTTCCCTGGACAAACAAGATGTTCCCCATTAGACAACATTCAGAATGCAGATAATTGAAGCCAGATTCACTCACACTCGTATATACACACATATAAACACACAAAGTGGGATAACAAAGGAGGAATTAAAGAAATAATTTGATGAATTTGATATCCTTAACATTTGAGAGGTCCTATTTACTTTACTTTGTTATAATTGATTTCTACTTCAACAACTATTTTTAAACCATTGTATAGGGAAATGGAAGAGTTTCATTGACATCTAATAGTTTATGATCAATTTGCATAGAAAAATATAGGCATGAAAAACAAACAAATGCTTCATATGATTCAATTACAAAAGATTCATATTATAGCCCTGATTTCTTGCATTCAAGTTTGCTTTAGTAAATCAATTTTTCTGGGCTTAACCTATGGAACATAGTTCTAACTCTAAACCTCATCTTTGGACTCAGAACCATCCATCTTTGGTAAGTGGTACTTTCTCTCAAGAGTCTAACGCTCAATTCTCCTCTTCTCTAGTTTCTAGCTCTCCCAAATATTCTAATCACCACAGCAATTGGCTGTGTTGTGTGAAGCATATAGAGCATGCTCCAGAATCTCTGAATTCTAATCCCTGTTAGAAGCCATTATGGATAAAATATGTTAATTTTAATGTAATGTTTACTAAATAAAATTATTTCTCTTCACTCACTAAAATAGCATTATAGACTATTACAATAAACTCCTAATTTTTTTCTCAACTCTGCATTTTACTTTTTTACTCACATAGCTATGGCACATGGATAATAATTGCAATAGGGTATGTGTGTGTGTGGTTTTGTGTATGTTTGTGAATAATAAAAGAGACTTTGAATAATTTTTTGTTGCCTCCAAGACAAATACTAAATCCACCCACAGTAGCATGACAGCATAAAACATCTCTATTAAATTGTCCTTTGTTAAATTTGTTCCTTCCGGCTATACCACATTTAGGAGTTTGCTAAAATTCCACTTCAGACTCAAGATGAAGAATAAAAGTTCTGTTTTTGTGAATCCTCCCTTGACATTAACTGGAAATTAGTTACTCTTTCTGTGGATTTTTCCTAAATACTGTTTGTACCTCCAGAAGAGTATCAGAGTAAATGAATGGGTGAGTGGATGAATTAATTAATCAGGTGGTTTGATATACAGAATTTCTAAAATCACTTATATCACTAAATTTCCAGAATTTTTGCCCTCAATCAGACACTAAAGGAAAGAATAAGAAATGTTATATGGAAAGAAATGCACAAACATTTTTAACAATAATAATAATAAACAAATCTGTCCTCAACTCCCATGTATCTCAGTCTGAGTCTCACAGAAACTCTTGATATAGGCAGATAGTTATTATTGCATTACCAAAGGTAAGGAGGAAAACTAGTAGGGATCACCTGCTTTAATATCACATGAAACATTCATTAAACGCAAAGTTTTGTTCCCCATTCCATATCTCCTAAATCAACTTTTAGAGGGATAGACTTTTGGAATCTTCATTTATACACTTTTTCTTCACTTTGCAATATTTATGCACACTTGTTTTTGAGTACTATTGGAATAGGGTATTATGATTTGATAGATTAATATTCCACACACAGATCTGAATTCTCCTCACTCATAAGATAAGAAGTCCATAATTGACAGAAGCTTGTTGAGAAATAGAAGACTTTGAAAGATGGGCCATAAAATCAGAGATTAAGTTTAAATAGAGAACACTGAATACAAAAGTATCTGATCTAAATTAATTAAAAGATGAGGTAAAAATGCAAAGTTGGCTTAGCCAAATTAATATTTTATTTCTTAAATTATTTAGGGTTATCTGTATTTGAGATCATTGTCTTCATCTCTACCTGTCTATAATAATATTGTTCTAAGAGGGGGAGGATATTTAAGTGGAATTTTCATTGAGGTTTGGACTTGCATAGACTTCTTTAAGGACTCAGAACATAATGGGTATTTCTGATAATGTATAAGTAAACATTAAAGCAAATCTTATGATCCTAATGTATAAATAAATATTAAAGCAAACCTACATAATCCTCCTTGGATCCAATTAAATTTACATCTAGGAAAAATGAAAAACAGATTTTTGCATACATTCTTTGCATGGACTTTGAAAGAAACTTCCTCAGTGACAATCATCTCTTACTGAAGTGAACTTTCTAACTAACATTTGACCAAAGGAAAGTTTCTATACATATTTCCATTTGCTCTTGTGAGAAGTCAGTCCAATACCTTATTTTGCCATGGATTGTCTGGGACAGAGCAAGATTAATAAAGTCACAAATATAAAATATGTTTGGGTCTTTTTCAGAAGACAAAACTGTTTTCTTACTGTTAAATAATTTCAACACTTCTTCTATACACAATAAAACTTCCATAGTTGACCACCTCCCTACATTGGCTAACTCCTTAAGTCAACTTCATTTACATAGAATAAACATGCACCATATGTAAGTATCAGTACAATGTTGACTGCCACTGTATATTGACCAGTTTGTTATAGTCTCTTGGTTGGGCGTCTGTCCGTGGTTCTAGTATTTAATTACTGCACAGTTCAATATGAATCTCTCTTCAAAGAGATTCATCTGTTCAAAGATCTGGAAATTATTTAAGACTGAAGCCTCCTCTTCCCTAGGTAAGCACCTCTAGTTTCTTCCTACTTTCATAAAATACTTTATCCATGACTTCACTAGCTACATTGTTTTATTCTGGAAAGATTTTTAAGCCCCAAGAATAAGTAAATGCTCTGTATGTGACTAAATTAGAAGAGAGAACAATGGTACTTGCTTGCCCTCAATTTAAGTAGTACAGTTCTATTTTTGCAAACTAAATTGTGTTTTCTTTTCTTAGAAGCACTTATGGCATTGCTAAAAGGCCAAGGGTTTAAAAAGAAAAAGTAGATGAGAGTAGGACTTGATCACAGTTTCATCCTTTTATTAGTTCTGTAAATTTAAGCAGATTACTTAACATCTTTGAGTTACAAGTTTATTACTTCTGTAAAGAAATTACTGAGAGAATAAAAGGAAATTGGGTAAGTAGATTAAAGTGAGTTATCACCTTAACTCAAATCCTTTTAAAAATTGATATTAATAATCTCTGAACAATTATCTGGAAACCCTTTGAACAAAAGAATACATTCCTTCCTCATAAAAGCATAGAAAACTGATTTGGGACTCTTGATGAGGCAAAGCTCTGAAAAAAATACTTGGAACTGTCCCTCCAGTAGTGCTGAAATTGGGAAAGCTGAGAGGATGCAACTCAGGCATCAAAAGAAATGAAGTAATATATACAAAAACGCTTTATAACTTATAAAGGATACTAAGTAATTTATTCCATTCTGTAATTTATTTTTCAGTAATTTATTCCATTCCATTTTTTTTTAATTTAAAATATAATAAAAATTGATAGCTTCCTTTTATTTTATTTTACTTTTTTTTTTATTAAATCATAGCTGTGTACGCTGATATGATCATGGGGCATCATACACTGGCTTCATAGACGGTTTGACACATTTTCATAACATTGGTTAACATAGCCTTCCTGGCATTTTCTTAGTTGTTGTGCTAAGACATTTACATTCCACATTTACTAAGTTTCACATATGTCCTTGTAAGACGCACTGCAGGTGTGATCCCACCGATACCCCTCCCTCTACCCACTTCCCCCCTCCCTTTCCCCCTTTCCTCTATTCTTAGGTTGTAACTGGGTTATATGTGAAAGCCCTAAATTAGTTACATAGTAGGGCTGAGTACATTGTGTACATTTTCTTCCAGTCTTGAGATACTTTACTAAGAAGAATATGTTCCAGCTCCATCCATGGAAACATGAAAGAGGTAAAGTCTTCATCTTTCTTTAAGGCTGCATAATATTCCATGGTGTACATATACCACAATTTATTAATCCATTCGTGGATCGATGGGCGCTTGGTCTTTTTCCATGACTTAGCAATTATGAATAGGGCTTCAATAAACATTATGGTACAAATATCTTTGTTATGATTTGATTTTTGGTCTTCTGGGTATATGCCTGGTAGAGGAATTACAGGATTGAGTGGCAGATCTATTTTTAGATCTGCAAGTGTTCTTCATATATCTTTCCAAAAGAACTGTAGTAATTTGCATTCACACCAGCAGTGAAAAAGTGTTTCCTTTTCTCCACATCCACACCAACATCTCTGGTCTTTGGATTTTGTGATATAGGCTAGTCTCACTGGAGTTAGATGATATCTCAAAGTAGTTTTGATTTGCATTTCTCTGATGATTAAAGATGATGAGCATTTTTTCATATGTCTGAAGGCGCATGCCTGTCTTCTTCAGAGAAGTTTCTCTTCAAATCCCTTGCCCAGCCTGCAATGGGATCCCTTATGCTTTTCTTGCTAATGCGTTTGAGTTCTCTGTGGATTCTGGTTATTAAACCTTTGTTGGAGACATAACCTGCAAATATCTTCTCCCATTCTGAGGGCTGTTTGCTTGCTTTACTTACTGTGTTCTTGGCTGTGCAGAAGCTTTTTAGTTTGA
>CAUYPK010013293.1:0-75236 GCA_963574355.1 Loris lydekkerianus | reverse complement strand
TTTCAAATCCATGGAGGCCATTCTGTCATTTTCCAAGACCTAAAGTTTGAATTCACATGCCGAGGGTTCTGTGTGGAAACACGAGTTGTGAGGTACATTTCCATGGAAAATAATCTTGCTATTTATTATTCTTTCCTCCTGAGAATTAATAGTTAAAACAATGTTTTGCCTATTCCAGCATTTAATATTCATAATCCTATGTGTTAGGGCTTAATAATATCTTCCATTATCAACTAGGAGAATTCAAACACTGGGAGATTAGGTGACTCTCCTACGTAGCAGTAGAGTTAGGATTTGAACCTGGGTAGCCTGGTTGCATGACATTAGTATTTACTACTGTGGTATAGTATGACAGATACCTAGTGGTGTATGAGTATGTACATACACACACATATATAGATATACACGTATATAAATATCTTGTTGTATTTAAAATTTTACTTCAGGGCGGTGCCTGTGGCTCAGTCGGTAAGGCGCTGGTCCCACATATGGAGGATGGCGGGTTCAAACCCAGCACCGGCCAAACTGCAACAAAAAAATAGCCGGGTGTTGTGGTGGGTGCCTGTACTCCCAGCTTCTTGGGAGGCTGAGGCAAGAGAATTGCCTAAGCCCAGGAGTTGGAGGTTACTGTGAGCTGTGATGTCATAGCACTCTCCTGAGGTTGATAAAGTGAGACTCTGTGTCTAAAAAAAAAAAAAAAAAAAAAAAAAAAAAAATTAAATGGTAATGAACTCTAGGTCAGTTAAAGATTACTAGGAACTTCTCACTATGTATGTTCCCATCAGGTAACAGTTCCCAGTTGGAATTTGGTTCCTAGTTATAATTTGGTTTTTCACTTTGTGCTCTTAGACCCTTCCTTTCCACCTGTTTACTCTCTGCCAGACCTAACAGGACAATAAGGTGCACATTTGTTTTCCCAGATCTGGTATTAGTCATTTCTTTATAGTATTTAGAGAATACTCATTGATTCTTAGTTGCCTTGTGGTTTTAGACATTTTCGGTGGGCAGAGATAGTAAATATGTTTTTAAATGATAGAATTATCATGAAGCCATACTAGTACTTCCAAATCAAATTCAGAATTATAGCATTTTTCCTTACTTTAATCTATATTACATATGTTTTTCCTTTTTACTATGCTGAAAATTCTCAATTCCCAGTGGATGTATCTTAGATACACTACTAACAGCACTACCAATAATTTGATTAATAGAACTAGTTTGTATGTGCATGTGTTTGAAATTCTTTGTATCGTTAGGGAAAATACCAGTAAGGACATACATAGTCAGTTTTGGCTTTTAAAGACTAGTTTTTCTCTGTGTGGTTATGCAAAAAACAAATACCTAATTGGGCTTACCTGTTTTAGTTTTCTTTTGTTCTCAGGGATTGCTTTCTCAAAATTTGATTTTGTTATATAATTATGAATAATATTTGATGATTCCATAAGAGCTACAGGGCCCTGAGATATAATAGGAATGCTTCTCCCAACATCAAGGAAGGCTCATAATACCAGAGCCTGCTATTCCTTCTGTCACATTAATTTCTTTAAGAGAACAAATTATTTACTAAATAACCACTATTTAGTAGGGTCTAAATCTAGGAGTATCCACTGTTCTGACCATTGTGATATATCCAACACAATGGTCAAAAAACAATAATAGTGCATTGAATATTTCCTTTAAACTTTAAAAGTGTTGTTCACAAAACAATATAAACTAAGTGCTGTTTGGTTGGTAGGTATGGGAGGTAATTTGTTGTAGGAGAGTAGGAATATAAGGAAGCATTCTGTCTGCTGAGGTTGAGAAGAAGTAGAAATTGAAACAGTGATTTGTTCATTTAGGAGGTTTTGAACCCCTGCATGCTGGTTATAAAAAGAAGAAGAAAGCTCTTGTGAACTAGTGGGAGGTTGACCTCAGTCCCATGTTAGCTGTGCTCTGTTGGAGAAATGTGCAAGGTATAAAGGAGGCACTCACATTTATATCAATGTTTAATATTAGAAGTGTTTTGTCTCTTTTTTAGAAGTTTAGTGATATAAATTCCCAGTAGGTAAACTTCAAGGAAGTCAAAATAGTACTCAGAGCGCCGCTCATGTCCGTTTGAGTCTTGAAGGAGTGGGAGTTTATCAAGTGGGTGTGCAGGATGGGGTGGGACTGGATAGGGCTGGGGTGAAGAACAGAAATGAGTGTGAAGGTAAAATAGAGTTTGAAGGAATTTGAGAACAAAGAGAAATAAAACTGGAGGGATGCAAGGTGAGGGATCTTCATGCCAGGTATGCAAGGGAGAATATAAAAAAAAAAATAGGGTTACATGGGGCTTAGCCTTCTGTGTAAAGGAATAAAAATTGCAAAATATAAATTAAATAACAACCCCTGACATCCTAATGTCCTACATCATTATTATTTAATTTTTGATGAATATGTAATTAACAGTGGCTTAAAACACTTCTCTTTTTAGTTTCTTTCTCTCTTAGTTACTCAATAACCTGGAAACAGCACTTGACTTGAGTAAATGCCATTAAAAATGATCCACATGATCTTCTGGTATTGTGAGGAATCCTTTTTGTAGTGTGAATAACTTCACCCTGTAAGTTTTTTATTTGCAAATAAGACATTTAGATAAAAGGTCAGAAATCTGCTCGTAATTGTTATGTGAGAATTCTGGGAAAATTCTTAAATAGGTCCTGATGGTAACCTGATAAGGCTATGTGACCATGTTTCCTCTTTCATACAGAAAAACTGAGAGTAATGCATTTCTCTTAGCCCTTCATGTTAGTTATTTGCATGTTAAATAAGAGAAATAAAAATATACACAGGCACTTAAAAGACATACTCCTTTTTAATGGGTAAAGATTGTGAGTCCCATCCCTTTCCCAAAACCTTGTCTTGAGAAAAATAATGAGAAGAGTCATATACTCCTTCAGTTTGGTAGAATGACAGTCTGGGAATTCTCAAAGACACCTAGCTGAGGCTTGGTTCCCACTGGGTGTCTGCTATGGAGGTGTGACCACCAAAGTCTCAAATCTTCAGATGAGGACTGAACATTGCTGATGGATGATATTGTTTGTCATGGCATTTCATAAAAAGGAAAGGGTAAATAAAATCTGATAAGCCTTTGCTTCTTGCTATCGTAGGGCTCTATGTCATTTCTGTTTTTTTTCTCACTACAGTAAAAAGAACCAAAATGTCTTCTGGCCCAGGAAGAGAAATGACTCTTCAAGTATTGCACACCCTGAAAACAATCGGGTAAACAATTGTACCAACAGGAGCACGGGGGAATACCTATCTAACATCTACTAAAACATTTGACCAAACTCTTTTTTTAGGAGAGATACCTGGCAACAACAAATAAAAATTTCTATTTAATATTTCTTCTATTGCCATTTGATGTGGCAATGCAGGGAGAGGTGGCATCAGATTTAGGGAATCCATGAATGGGTCTATTGCAAGAGACAGTGTAAGCCTTAATTGGGATGGATGTCGGCTTTGGAGATAAGAATGAGGTGATAGTTTTAGAACCATTTAAGGATGGAGTGGGGGTGGAAACAGAAGGCAGAGAAGATGTCCTGGCTAATAAACCTCTAGGGCAGGATTATGAGGAAGATATGGAGAGATGGTGTGAGGAGGAGAGAACCCCAGAAGCTAAAGGTGACATTCCCACTGGTAGCTCATGTAGGCCTGGCTGGAGTTTTTCTAACCAAAGTGTTGACACTTCCAATCTCTTCCCAGAGAGAGAAGTACTTAGCAATTCAGAGCATGTGAATGGGAGGATGAGAAGCAAATACAATTAGTGGGGAGGACAACACGAAAGAAATGCCCAGCCCACACTGCATGAAGTGGCCAGAGAGATGGCTCACAGCACTCCACACCTGCCTGACATTCCCCCTGGACATCTCAGTTAATGCTGTGTACCTAATTTCTCAAGAAAATAGTGAAGCAAATTTCCCAATTGCAAACTAAGCCCTGAATTTTTTTTTTTTTTAAATACCAATTGAAGGATGCTAGGAAAACTATTATTTAAAAGTTGCATGCTGTTGTTTTGACTCCTTAGATATCGTTTCGTTTTTCAGGAACAGCTGTTCTTTTATGGAGGAAGAGCCACAAATGGGATACAAAAATCAGAATGAATTCAATCATCTTTATAATAATAAAATGCACTGTTCATCTGAATGTATGTGGCTTAATATGAAATTATAACACCCTTAGACACCAAATCTGGATCCTGAACTTAGCTCTGCTCTGCCCATGCCTCTCCCAATGGGCCAGTGATTTTCTAGACCAAGTGAATGTGTCCACTTAGGGTATAGCTTCCTTGCTTCTTCTAGACTAAGCTCTGGGCAGGCAGACATACCCATTAGGTACAACAAGCACAGGGCCCCAGACCCATAGTACTGTAAGACCAGAAAAAAATTATTATTTCTTTTAAAATTAGAAGGAAAAAAATGAACTTTTTGGTTGAAAATATATTCTATATAATATTAATATATTTGGCTCTATATTAATACAGTTGTAATATATAACTCCTGGTATTTTTTGTGACATAGGGGGCCCGGAATGACAAGAGTGTCTACAAGTCATTTAAAACAATGTGGCTCTGTCTAGGGATCTGTATCGCCCCAGTGTGCTGCTGAATACTTGAACAGTCTGTGAGATAATAGACATTCCAGTGCCTTAAATGAATGTGAGAAGTGTCCCTGAGCCTTTATTATCATTATCATTAAGAAGATTGCATGAAAGAGAGGTGAGTTAAATGAAGGCTATAAAGGCTATAACAGTTTTTCAGCAGATAATTCAATATTGAATTTGATCTAACAGCTGCTGTTAATTTTCTTGCAGAGAAGAAAATGTCTTTGTTTAGAGGAACATTTCAAAAAGCCATTGAAGTAGAAACTTCCAAGGTGCTGAGGATGCAGAGTGAGAAGGTGGAAAGTTCCTGGGCCCTTAATGACATCTTGAGAAATTGAACCACTCTTTAAAACCATGTATCTTCGCTTTTAAATATCCTTACTGTTTAAGACATGTTTCATTAGAGTTTTTATCTCTGGAATCAAAGAAGATCCTGCAGGATTTGCAATTTTATGTCTATTTATTTTCTTTGTAGTCTTCTCCACTCTGCTTGGTTGTAATCATCATGATGACAATGACTAGGCATCTTTCGTTCACCCAGGAATATCTAGTGCCTACTACACAGAGTGTGGCATATGGTAGGTGCTCACTAAATATCTGTGGAAGGAAGAAGGAATGAATATTTCTCCTAAGACAAGGAGTCATGGGATCCAGACAAGCCAGACTATTATATCAGGCCTAGGATTCGGATACATTTCTTTTTCCAGAGCCACACAACATCTCATTGCAATTGGGTGCTCTCCTACAACATTACTGATTATTTCATGATTATAGAAAGGGCTCACAAATCGTCTACTCTCCTTAAGGCAAGTCAGCCCTCCTCTTATCAGTCAACATAGATCCATCATAGAAATGTCTAGATTAGCCAAGATAGCATTGATCATTCAGACTTAAGAGTTGAAAACCACAAGGAGAGGGCATTGATTTAAGCAGAGAGGCATAAACCCTTAACATAAGCTTCAGTTAAAAGAAGACAATTTCACAGAATTGCATTAGCTTGGGAAGTATAATTGCTCTTCTTGCACAAAAGAAATTCAAAGGAGAGCTCTTTGTCTGCTCACTCACTCCAACATGTAAGAGCCAAGCCTTACCATTGAATGCCCAGACTGATGTTTATTGTCCAAGCTCTGCGATTAGCCAGTGAAGCTCAAGGCCTTTTATGGGAGTCAAAAGAATAAATAGTATTTTAAATACACATTCTCAAAGGTCAAGCCTTTGACCCAAATCTGAGAATTGAAGGAATTGCTTACTCTAATAATTCTGCTAATTTTCCAACTTTATACAAACCATTTATTTTACAGTGTAAAACTTGAACATTCTTTTCTCACCTGTAGTTTTGTGGTTATTTAGAAAATATAGCAGTATTTTCCATTTTAATTGGAACTGAGTGACAAGAATAAGGCACTTTATGAGTTCTCTAGATAATGGTGGTAAGATTTAATAAAAAGAAAAGAAAAAGCCACTTCTCTTTCCAAGAGGTATTTTATAGTGAATTTTTTTCGTTTTTATTGCATTTTAGAATTCTAATGAAGGCATTTCTGGGAAACATTTTCTTCCTTGTTAATGAATCATCCTCTTTGGGAATCAACAGGTGATTTTAGGAGCCCAGGTGTGAGTAACAGGTTTTAGGTGGATCTTTTGGGTGGAGCTAACATTTATTCCATGCATTCATCTGACAAACATTTGATGTGCACCAAATCAGAGTTTGGTTTTGGGTAAGAAACCAATTGAACTAATTTCATCAGAAACTTTAGTAGGTGCTTACAAAACAGGAGGGCCAGAAGCCCATGCTTTACCAGGCATCCTCAAACTTTTTAAACAGGAGGCTAATTCACTGTCCTTCAGACCATTGGAGGGCCAGGCTATAGTTTAAACAAAAGAACTATGAACAAATTCCTATGCATATGGCACATATCTTATTTTGAAGTAAAAAACAAAATGGAAACAAATAAAATTCACACCGCTTCATGTGGCCTGCAGGCCGCAGTTTGAGAACGCCTGCTCTAGGCTGACACCTAGTGTAGATGGACTCTGGAAAAAGACTTTAGCTGCTATAGAAAAGCCAAGTGTTTTTGATAGGCTTATCAAAGATCAAATAATGATAAGTGGCTGGCCTATCAAAAACATATATTGGGGGAAAGATTCACTATTTAAATTGGGAGTGAATTGACTGGTGATTTGTGGAAGACTGAAACTGGTTCCATACAAAATGAAGAATTAATTTTTCCAAGTCTTGAAAGTATGACTTTGGTATTTTAATAGGGATAGCATTGAATCTATAGATTGCTTCGGGAAGTATAGATATTTTAACAATGTTGATGCTTCCCAGACATGAGCATGGTATGTTCTTCCATTTGTTAATATCTTCTGCTATTTCTTTTTTTAGGGGTTGGTAGTTTTCTTTATAAAGGTCATAGCCCAGGAAATTTTTAGTAATAAAAACAAAGCCGGGGGCATCAGCCTACCAGAATTTAGGCTGTACTACAAGGCCATAGTAATCAAAACAGCATAGTATTGGTACAAAAATAGAGACATAGACATTTGGAACCAAATAGAAAATCAGGAGATAAAACAAACATCTTATAGCTACCTAATCTTTGATAAATCAAACAAGGACATACACTGGGAGAAAGACTCCCTAATCAATAAATGGTGCTGGGAGAACTGGATATCCACATGTAAAAGACTGAAAGTGGACCCCCACCTTTCACCATTAACAAAAATTGATTCCCACTGGATAAAAGATTTAAAATGAAGACATGAAGCTATAAAAATAGTATAAGAGAATGCAGGGAAAAAACCTGGAGAAATCAGCCTGGGAGAATATTTTATGAGGAGGACCCACAGGACAATTGAAGCAACACCAAAAATACATTAATGGGATATGATCACCCACACTTTGATACAAATGATAAAATGCAACTATAGCCCAGAATCAAGGAGGGAAGAGGAGGTTGAGGGGAGAGGAGGGGCGGGGGAGGGGGGAGGCTGGCTGGCGGCAGGGTAATTGGTGGGACTTCACCTATTGTGTATAATGCAAAGGCACATGTCAAATCTATTAAGAATAGAGTATAAATGTCTTAATGCAACAATTAAGTAAGAGAAGTGAAGGCAATGTGAACCAGTTTGATGTAAGCATTCCAAATTGTATATAAAATCAACACATTGAACCCCATAAATACATTTATGTACATAGTTACGATTTAATTAAAAAATGAATAAAATAAAGTAAAATAAAAATTCCTTCCCTCCCATGAAAGGGTTAAAATTCTTAGGAAAAAAAAAAAAAAAGAAAAGAAAAGCCAAGTGCATTCATGCCTCAGTTCTCATGTCAGCAGGAGCATGGCTCTGCCTCATGGTACTGTGTTTTTCACATATCACTTGGGTGAGTCTACTAGGTGGAAGCTGGCTCAAGCATATGGCTTTACCCCAAGGGAGTCTGCATAACAGCTCTGATATTGTCAGCTTCCTAGCCACTGGCATAGAGTAAGGTTTTCTGAAAGAAGGATTTAATGCAGTTAAGGAAGGCTATACTCAGTGCCTGATGCACATTTCTACCCTGTTTGAAATACAAAATGAGGAAGAGTCAGCTCTTGTCTGTAAGTGGGATATAGTTTAGAAAGAAGACAGACTCCTAAACAAGCAGTCTACTTCCAGGTTGCCAGTAACAAACAGGTATTAAGAGGGCCACCAGTGAGGGGTATTTTGCATCTGGGTGCAGGCCAATTCTCCAGGTGCCCTTGGACTAGCACTGTCCTCTTCCCCTTTTGCATCTGGAATTCTCAAGAATAACTGTAGAATGTGCTGAGCATACAACATCCTGAGATCAAGCCTGGGCTCTGTTCCAGCCCCCCCTAGAAACAGGACATCCTTTAAGGCGCTAACCCAGCAGGTTGTGCTGTCCTTGGGGTCTGCTTTCCAGGTCCTTCAGCTGCTGCACGGGCAGGGCACAGGCAGACAGACACCCTCCGACCTGGGCAGCTTTCCTGAGCCTTGAAGGACGGCTCACCATGAATCCTAGGCTTCGCCATTGCTCGCTGCTGCGTTGTAGAGCCTGTTGTATGTGTACAACCCGACTTGAGTAGCAAAAGTGCAACTCAAGATATAGTGGGCTGAAGTAACCAGTGTGCAGTGGACCTGCTGTGCATTGGGTTTTGATTATTAAATTTGAAAATGCATTCTTAGACGTGCTTAACTTTAAAAGGGAAAATATTCTGCTATGATATTAACAAAAACTCCCTAAAACCACAAAGGAGATTAAGGGGAAACTAAAAGTGATGACTCCGTCCATTCCTGCTTTTCCAAGGAGACCCTTTGATTCCCTGGGTGGTCCCTCCTCTGCCCCTCCAGGAGGTTCACATCACTACCATCCCAATTATTTAGACAAAGGAGCTGGGTGGGTTTCTTCCCTGGGGTTAGTCATCAGGCCACTGGCAGAGCAGACGGGCACAAGGAAATCCTGAGGCTGAGTTCACATCAGCCCTCTGAGTCATGGAGCACCCCCCACCTCCTCCCACCTCCAGTCTGAACCTGGATCTTATTCAGAGATGTTTTTCACTCTCTTTGACTTACCTTCTGAATTCATTTTGGAGGAATGTACCAAGATCTTTTATATCCTACAGGAATGTTGAACTCAGTGAAAAGTGATGTGGTTAAGAAAGCAAATAATATGCTGAAAGATGTTCATTGGAAGTGGCTAGGGACATCAAAGAGATTGATGAATCTGCATTTCAAAAAGCCAGCAGGGGGTAACATTTCAACTTACCTCCTGTAATCATCCTGCTTCTTAAATCAGCTATTCACTTCCAATGATGTTTCTTACTTCACATCAGGGCAAAATATTAATATAGCTATAGCCCCGGGAGAGAGATGTCTGGAAATGGTATTATTTTCTTAAATCAAAGCAGCTCAAAACAATTTGTCTTCTTTATTAACAAGAGAATATAGGTGCTAATATTCAACGAGCATCTACTATGAGTCAGGTGCTATACGTAAGCACTCTGCACACATTATACCATTCAATGCTCATTAACATTGGTGTGACAGATAATACATGGGCCCTATTTGACAGTTTGAGAAAAGGGGTTACAGAAGTTAAGAAAATTACCCCCTTTGAATGTGCTGGAGCAAGATTTAAACTCCGTTGATCCTATTTGCCACTATATGTGTTCTCTTAATGCATTTAAACCCTACTAGGTTGGGGTGAGGTGGGAGGACATATACACTTATAACACAAAATATTTAGTGAAATGACTTTTCCAGGACAAACAAGGGAGGAGAGACGCTTCAATAAACTGCTGAAGTTCAGTTTCCATTGACAGTTATGGATTGCTAAGCAATTGGCAATAGAGGTATGTGTCAAGGGAGAAATAGAGATAAGCTACATAGGCAATGCATTGCAATGAGTCCATGACAGAGCCACAGCAGTCATCTTCATTAGAAACCAAGGTTTGGAGGAGCTGTGGCACCTGTGGCTCAGTGAATAGGGCGCTGACCCCATATACTGAGGGTGGTGGTTTCAAACCCAGCCCTGGCCAAACTGCAACAAAAAAATAGTCAGGCATTGTGGCGGGCGCCTGTAATCCCAGATGCTTGGGAGGCTGAGGCAAGAGAATTGCCTAAGCCCAAGAGCTGGAGGTTGCTGTGAGCTGTGATGCCACAGCACTCTACCAAGGATGACAAAGTGAGACTCTCTCTCTAAAAAAAAAAGAATGTCTGTCACAGCAAAAAGAGGTTTCCAGATGTCCAGACTTGGCTCTGACTTCTCCTGCAGGATGGCATGTTCCACCTTAACAGACAGCCTGCAACATTTTCGAATAATTCCAACTGAAAAAAAAAAAATGTACTTTTCCCATGTCCCTGTAGCATTCACAAGTACATTGTTAGTTCTATCCTTGGACAACATATACATGTAAAATATATTTAACCTCTTTTCCATGACAGCCTTTCAGATATTTAATAATCCTGGCCATGCTACACTAATTCCTTTAACCATCCTTCTTACAGCATGGGTTTGAATCATTCCCCATTCTGATCTCTCTCTTTTAGGCACATTTTAGTGTCTGTTCTGTTTGGGGGAAAGTTTCTTGTTAGGTGAAATATATAAAACTGAATAAGGCACGTTTAGAGTCTTTAAGGATCTCTTAAAAAACAATTGCATAAGACTGACTATTGTCAAAAGCCCCCTTAAAAACTATACTAGGTTTGGGCCATTAGAAGAAGTGGACTATGACCTCCCCATGTTTGGACATCACACCTCCTATAAGGAGACCTATGTTACATTCACATTTTGAGTTGTATTGAGTCAACTAGTCTCTAAATGTTTTTGACACTGATAGATGCTAAGCCACAAACCAAAGGGCCAACACTGAGGAGGTAGGTAATAGGAAGGAATGTGGGTTTTCAAGGCTTTCTCACTCAATTAGCAATTCATGTTAATGCTACCTATTCATTCATTGATTTACTTACTCTTTCATCCCACAAGTACTTACTGAATACCAAAACTTGTCTAGTTATACATAACATACTTGGGTGGGCTGGATGGGAAGGAAATATGAGACAATATTCCCTGCCTTTAAGAAACCCATAATTTAGCTAGGGAGGGGGAAAAAAGAACTACATGACAAAATAAGCTCTCAAAATGCCACATAATAAAGAAACATGAAATTGAATTAGGAGCTCTGAATTTTACAGTTTAGACTGAAGCTTGCCCCATTACCTATCTAGATCTCAATTTTCTCATTTAAATAATGATACCCTTGGACTTTTTAAGTTCTTTCTAGTTATAAGTATATATATACTTCCAAATACAAGATGACTGTATGCTTTTGAGGGTAGGGGTTACATTTTGTGTATAAGTGAATTTTCCTTTAAGCAATGTTATAGTGTTGGCTTAATCACTCAATATGTATTTATTGAATGGGCTCAATCAAATATGTACAGGGTTCTTTCCTTGCTTGGGGAGCAAAACCATACTCCAGGGCAACATGAAAATAGGCATAGGAATTGTTACCCCAACTGTCACTGGATGACATTCTGATATGATGGTTCAACAAGAGACATATGCAGTCTTGATGCTCAGGTAGAGAGATGACTAATATATTCTCATACATGTCATGATTAATGGGTGAGTTCCAAGTATAAGCTGGGCATACCCTGCCTTCTTTTTTTCTGCAAGGTTCCTGCCCCCTCCCTCGTTAGGTCTTTACATCCCTAAGAAGCCTATCTTCCTCCATTCTCTTACCAAAGTGTTTTGTGATCCATAATGAAAAACTTGATGGATGATTTAGAAATGTTCCACTTAGCAACCCAAGAAATACTGATCCACCTTCTCTCAAAGTTAAGGTAGGCATAACTCTTAGCAAATGTAGCCCTAATAAGGCCAGATTTTCAATTATGGAAACAAATACATATACCCGATAAAGATGTGCACACACAAATTTTAGACAGTGATAGACACTTTATCCATCTAGGGATAAAAAGGAAGGCTACTATAAAAGTATTGGCAGGATTTTGGATGAGAAATTAATATGTACTACCAAGAGAAGGGGAAGAAGATGGCAGGTGGATGAAATAAAAATGAATGTAAGGCTTGAAAGATGAATTTGAAAAAATTACTTGTGTGTGGAAAGGGTGAGGATTAGTTGTTTGGAAGATGTTGAATGTTAATGATGATATATTCTAATTCGATACAAGAGAATTGAATAGATCGCCTCTGTAGAATTTTCAGCTATTGTGAGAGTGTGCCACACACTGCAGCTCTTTGTGCTCATGTCCAATGTCCTCATTGGATTGTAAACTCCTTAAGGTCAGCAGCTGCGTTTTGCAGATTGCGATGGAAAAACACAGGAAGTTGGAAGAGTGGCAAGAGCCAGTTCTCTTGCTTCTGGTGGGTGTTAAAGGCCAGTTCTACAACACTTTTAATGATGAGCTATGCTGTTGGTGAAAATAAAGACTTATCAGTGGTAATTAAAGTAGCTACTTGAAATTTACCAAGTGTTGATTTTGAAAATAAGACTTTGAGAATCGTGTTTCCCTGGCAAAACTTAACTCCCACCAGAATCCATTGGAGGGGCTGAGAACTAACTTTCGAAACACTTATACAAATGGCATTTTGATGAAATAACTGTAAGTAGATCAGGAACACATGGAT
Source organism: Loris lydekkerianus (assembly GCA_963574355.1). Taxonomy (NCBI): domain Eukaryota; kingdom Metazoa; phylum Chordata; class Mammalia; order Primates; family Lorisidae; genus Loris; species Loris lydekkerianus. The sequence goes on along the minus strand of CAUYPK010013293.1, from coordinate 62,464 downwards.
TAAATCTTCCACAGAGTATCCACTAGTTTCAAGAGTAAGGGTCCAGTGTGGTTGACATCATGGAGTTTGAGTTTTGTTGAGCTCCCTATCTTTGGAGAATCAGTGTGAGACTGTCATAAGACGTATGCAGCCGTGGGTTTTCCTCTGATCTGCTTTAAGGGTTTTATGGCTTTCAGAGTAAAGCCAAAAGCCTTCCAATGTCATGGTAGGATGAAAGTCTGGAAATCTTTGAAAGCATATTCCCAGGCAAACCCATCATGGTTATTGCCTTTTATAGTTGGTACCTGCCTAGGGGCCAGAGTTACAAGAAAAACTAATTAGGAAGTTTGTGTTTAGAGTCTTCTCTGGCTTCCAAACTTTGCTGGGATTTCTTAAATGGAAACGTTGGCCATTTCTGGTTTTCCTACAAACTTAAACTGCGATTTAGATGGAAAATAAAACTCTCAAAAGTTTCTGAGGTCATGTACACAAATAGCCATTGTCACGCTGTCTTTCATCTCAGAAGAGAGGCGATCATGGAAAATGATGAAGCAGGAATTGGAGGAGGGAGACATCCCCCTCCAGGAATGCCTCCCCAGCACGGGCAGTTCAGCAATGGCAACCAGAGTCACTGTCATCCTTTTGTAGAGAGGCTGTGGGGTGAAGGAGAGGCTGGGCAACTTCTAACTTTCATATTGTTAAATTGCACAGCAAATTGGTAAAAATAGTACATTTCACATTACGGAAAAGCAATGTTCAGTTTGTATGCACAGGATGGCTGCATATACAATATCCATTTGTGTAATGTGTCTGCATATCAAATTCACAAGCTCATTCACAAAACAACCTGATATTTTCAAAAGAGGTGACCACTAAAGTCATGTTGATGAACTTAGATCAACTCCTTTATTCCATATTTCAAATCTGACAGTACCTGATATCTATAAACAAAGACATTTTTAAATTTGGAAAAATGTTTACCTTGTGATAGCTGTATATGTATATACTCACTCACATAAGGAAATTTTGTTTAGTTTACAAAAATGAGATTATGCTATGTACTTTTTTCTGTAGCACCTGATTTGCATTTTTCTTTTTGTTTTTCAATTTCAGGTTAATATGAGGACACAAAGGATTAAGTTACATTGTTTGCTTTTGTTAGGCAAGGTTCAAGTTGTAGCTGAGCCCTTCTGGGAGGCGGGGGTTGTGCTGTATACCGTTCTCTTGTGCCCATAGTGAGGTTGAGCAATGAGGTGTGTGGCACTTTTTCTTTCTTTCTTTCTTTCTTTCTTTCTTTCTTTCTTTCTTTCTTTCTTTCTTTCTTTCTTTCTTTCTTTATTATTAAATCATAGTTGTGTACATTAATGAGATCATGTTGCACCATACACTGGTTTTACAGACTGTTTGACACATTTCCATCACACTGGTTAACATAGCCTTCCTGGCATTTTCTTAGTTATTGTGTTAAGACATTTATATTCTACATTTACTAAGTTTCGCATGTACCCTTGTAAGATGCACCGCAGGTGTAATCCCACCAATCACCCTCTCTCCACCCATTATCCCCCCTCCCTCCCCTCCCTCTCCCCCTTTCCCATATTCTTAGGTTATAACTGGGTTATAGCTTTCATGTGAAAGCTAGAAATTAGTTTCATGGTAGGGCTGAGTACATTGGATACTTTTTCTTCCATTCTTGAAATACTTTACTAAGAACAATATGTTCCAGCTCCATCCATGTAAACATGAAAGAGGTAAAGTCTCCATCTTTCTTTAAGGCTGCATAATATTCCATGGTGTACATATACCACAATTTATTAATCCATTCGTGGATCGATGGGCCCTTGGGCTTTTTCCATGACTTAGCAATTATGAATTGGGCTGCAGTAAACATTCTGGTACAAATATCTTTGATATGATGTGATTTTTGGTCTTCTGTGTATATACCTAGTTGAGGAATTATAGTATTGAATGGCAGATCTATTTTTAGATCTCTAAGTATTCTCCAAAAATCTTTCCAAAAGATTAATTTGCATTCCCACCAGCAGTGTAGAGTGTTCCCTTTTCTCCACATCCACGCCAACATCTCTGGTCCTGGGATTTTGTGGTATGGGCTAATCTTACTGGAGTTAGATGATATCTCAAAGTAGTTTTGATTTGCATTTCATAAGCTGTAAATATCTTCTCCCATTCTGAGGGCTGTTTGCTTGCTTTACTTACTCTGTTCTTTGCTGTGCAGAAGCTTTTTAGTTTGATCAGGTCCCAGTAGTGTATTTTTGAAGCTGCTTCAATTGCTCGGGGGGGTCATAAAATACTCACCTACACCGATTTCTTGAAGGGTTTTCCCTGCATTCTCTTCTAGTAATTTTAGTTTCATGTCTTAAGTTTAAATCTTTAATTCAGTGAGAGTCTATCTTAGTTAATGGTGAAAGGTGTGGGTCCAGTTTCAGTCTTCTACAGGTTGCCAGCCAGTTCACCCAGCTACTTACTGTTATTTGCTCTTTGACAAGCCAATTAAAAACATTCAGTGGGGAAAAGATTCCCTATTTAACAAATGGTGCTGGGTAAACTGGCTGACAAACTGTAGACATGCTTATGTCTCCAACAAAGGTTTAATAACCAGAATCCACAGAGAACTCAAACGTACAAGCAAGAAAAAACAAGGATCCCATCACAGGCTGGGCAAGGGACTTGAAGAGAAATTTCTCTGAAGAAGACAGGTGCATGGCCTACAGACATATGAAAAAATGCTCATCATCTTTAATCATCAGAGAAATGCAAATCAAAACTACCTTGAGATATTATCTAACTCCAATAAGATTAGCCCATGCCACAAAATCCCAGGACCAGAGATGTTGGTGTGGATATGGTTTGTATTTGTACTATAGACTACTGTTCATATAAAAAATGATAATTATAAAGATTGCATAGAAATATAAATAATGTTGACCCTGTAATTTTAGGTGATATTGAAGGTATTTCTTTTTATCAAAAATGCTATAAAATCTTAGGCCCCAGATGATAACAATCAAAAGTAAAAAATGCATGAAGTCAGACAGTTAGGTTCATGATCTTATCCTGGAAAAAGTGCTACATACCTCATTGCTAAAAATCACTAGGGTCACCTTGAAATCACTACCCTTGGTCACCTGGTAACCACAGTGATATTCAGCAATGAGGTACATAGCATTTTTTTCTAGAATGAGTTCACCAACTTCACTGTCAGATCTCATACAACATTTCTAATGGCCATTTCAGATAAAGAGTTCCCAATTTGCTTTGAAGGGTGGACTAGGTCCTGGCTTCGGTATATTTTTTCCCACAGGGAGTGTTTTGAAGGTGACCATAGTGATACTGAGCAATGACATATGCAGTGCTTTTTCTAGGATGAATTTGTGAGCTTGATCATCTGACCTTCTATACATGTAAAGAATCAGAGAGGATCAATGATGTGGGTGGTCTTATAGTGTTGCCTTAGTACCAATTACAATAATAAGTCTAAATAAACAACAAATAAATAAAAATAAGATAAAATAAAATGTCCATACTACCCAAAGCAATATACAATTTTAATTCAATCCCTATTAAAGCTCCACTGTCACACTTTAAAGATCTTGAAAAAATAATACTTATTTTATATGGAATCAGAAAAAACCTTGAATAGCCAAGACATTACTCAGAAATAAAAACAAAGCAGGAGGAATCACGCTACCAGACCTCAGACTATACTATAAATCGAGAGTGATCAAAACAGCACTTTTTCTGAGATGAGTTCAAGAGCTTAATTGTCCAACTTTGTATGTTTGTATGAACATACAGGTAACACTGCTTCTATCTCAGGGGGTGTAAAAATGGAAAGGGAAAATGATTAACTTATCCTTTATACACATTGAAATCCTTTTACTTGTTAAAAACATGAACAAATAAAAGAATAAATTTTAAATGTTAAAAAAAGGCAAAAATGAAGCAGACTTTTTTTCCTGTAAAACTTCCCTAACGCAATAATGCATTTCTGAGGGACAGAACTGAAAGCTCTTAGTACTGGAAGGACAAAGTAAGAGGAATGATTTTCTGTAAAAAAAAAACCCCAAAAACAAAAAATAAACTGCTAGATGGCAGAACCCTTTCTAACTTTTCTTTTTGGACAGATCTGTGAGGTCAAACATAGATATATGCAGATGGACATCATCATATTTCATCTTTTACCTCAGCTTCTTTGAAAACAGACCTAATTATTTATGACTCCCCAAAACATATAAACAAACCTCATTTATGAGACTTAATATTCAGTTCTGTTAACTTCATTTTCTAATATGCAACTCTGAAAGCTTCTTGTGATGTTTCTACTGTATGGATCTTACCATTACACAGAACAAGAAGAACAATTTTTAGTTATTATTTAGAGTGACTAAACAGTGAGGAGAAAAAAATATTCAACCATAGAAGCAGATCTAGAAGCCACAGCTTTCTCTTGAAATGGTAAGAACTTTCTTTAACTAAGTTAAAAACTTTTTTGTTCTCTTCTTAAGTTACCTGAATGTAGATAAAAAATAATAGTGCTCAAGTGTAATGACATATCTGTAGAGGATTTAGTACCTTTTAATGGTATGACCAAATTGGTAGAGGAATCAACAGTGGGATAATAAATGCATTTGATCACTAAAAGTATGAATTTCGTGAGCTACCTTAAATTCAGCACTCCCTGTGGCCAAGCCCTATGCTATATCCTTCCCATGTATGCTTCCTCCGTGAATCCTACAGACGACTCAGTGAGGCAGAGCAGGGGCTAGTATTATTGTCTCCATTTTACAAGCTAGGAGTTTAGCATTAACAAGGATGGGTAACTTAAGTCTAGGAAAGGAGTAAGATGTTAGACTAGAAATCACACAGACAAATACATGATTTTAAATTCTATTAATTTTATAGAGCTGGGATAGAGTTAAAGAAAAGAACTTTGGTACCTCACTGCTTATATTTGAATTCTAGTTTTGTCACTAATTAGCTATAAACTTAGGACAATCACTTATACTGTGCCTCAGTTTTCTCATCTATAAAATTAAATAGATACTAATGGTGTTGTAGTTCAAGTGTTTAGGTCTCTCGCAAATTCTTATGTTGAAATCCCAAAGTGAGTCCTTTGGGAGCTGAGTCCTTTGTCTCTTGAGAGATGATTACATCCTAAGAGATTAGTACTCTTCTGAAAGGAGCCCCTTGTCCCTTCCACCATGTGAGCACATGCAGCAAGGTGCCATGTATGAATAGGAAACAAGACCTTGCCAGACACCTAATCTGCCAGCACCTTGGTCTTGGACTTCCCAGCCTCCAGAACTGTGAGAAACAAATTTATGTTGTTTATAAAGTACCCAGTCTATGGTATTTTTTTATTGTATCTTGAATAAACTAAGCCAGACAGTAACAGTTCTTGTATGGTTAAATTAGTTAATATATTTTGAGTGCTAAGAAGAAGATCTGACCCATAAAAGCCCTCAGTATATCTATATCACAAGTATACATGAAAAAACAAGGGTAAAGAGGTCAAATAATTTTGCCAAGGTCACATTGCTAATATGGGTAAAGGGGGCACTTGAATGTGACCGAGTCAGACTTCAAGACCTTCTATCTTTTGTTATGCTCTTCCTTAAATGCCAGTTCTTACCCAGGGGAGAGGTGGTCCTTCTGGACAAAGCAGGAGGGAAGGGCAATGATGAGGTGGAGAAGAATGCTGTGGCCTTTGTTACTATGAATGGAGGGAGTGATGGTATCATTATGTGGATGTCACCAGGACATGTTTTATTTCTGGATGGAGAAGGCGGCAAAAATGTCCTCCTCTGAGTCCTCATTATCCTCTGACAACTCTGGTGCTATCCCATGGCCAGCTCCATCAATTGAAATAGTCCAGGTTACAAAATGCACCCAGTTCTCCATGATTGCAAACAGTTGATATGACAGCCACATGGCTAACGTGATGTGCTCTTCCATCCCCCAACTTGGGCTCACTAATTGTCTTAGATATTAAACGACTGTATTTTCTTGATCAATTTTAGATTACCTTAAGTTAACTGAGAATTTATTTCAGTAAGTGTCATATCAGAATTTAGTTGAATGTATTTGACTTTTATCTCAGAATAATGTGATAATTAATGTAAATTCTTGATGCAAAGTTTATAGTTTTATTTAATTATAATAAATGAGGCAGTAAGTTAAAATTATCTGCAATAAAATTCTTCTGCATGAGTCTTCCTTCCCCCATAAATTTTCATAAATAAAATATTCCTCCATGAAATTTCTCCTAATAAATCTAATGCCATCTATGTAGTAATCTTAATTATCTTTAGTGTAAATATAATATAACTTATAGTATATTTTATAATATATAGAAAATTATATTCTATATGTAGTATATAGTAATATCTATTATATACTATGTTGGTCATATAGTATATAAGAAAGAGTGATATATATTTATAATAAAATAGGTTGCCTTGGATAAGATTTATTTGTCTTTAAAAGTTTGTAAAATCTCTAAGGGAGGAGGAGAGGGAGTGAGAGAGTAAGAGAGAGAAAATATTTCTGTTTTCCATAACACCTGAAATTTATTTTTCCACTATGTACTAAGTGAAGTGTCTAGATGATGCCACTTAAACTCTGTAAGCTTCAGATTTTCATCTGTTACATGTTTTCATGGTTGTTCAGGATTCTTTTGAGAATATAATTAAATAATATCCAAGAAATTTCTCCATAAACTCTATATAATTCTGTAAAACTACTATTATTAATATGTACTTAGTAAATAAACAAATATACAATGGAATATAGTTGGACAATTAGTATTCAGCCTTCGTTTTGGAAAATGGACATGCTGCCTTGAAGTGATATGTTATTGCAATTTTTATATATCCCACTCAGAAATCCATTTATGCCCTTAATATTTGCTTGTGTTCAATCTACTGCCTAAAGCACAGTGACCCACAATAGCAAAATGATATGCATCTACCTTCTTCAAAGAGCTTATTAGAAGAGCATGGACATACGTAACCACAGCACAAAATAGAATACAAAAAATCCCATAAAATGATGGGATTAAGTTCAGTTCTGTGTATATTTTGGGTGGGGATGGGGCCAGCACATTACTTCCAGTTGGTAAGAGCCCAAAGTAAAAAAATCCAGGAATGTTTTATGAAGAAGGAGGGCTTGCTAGGGTCTTGACTAATGGTGTGGTCTCTGTGTGGCTGCCAAAGGTGAGGAGTAAGGAGCAGAGAAGGTGTTCTAGACAAACTCTGAACAAAGACATCAAGGTGAGAAAATTTTAGACTGCTCTTTCTCAAAGTATAGTCACGGGATTTCATGATTTGTGAACTGATTAATAATTGCATGCTCCTTTGTGGGTTTCGTAGGTAGGAGGGATATGCAAGTTCATGGATTTTCATTTTTATAATGACTAAGAACAGATGATTACCAACTGAGTAAGTGAATGACTAAAGATGACTAATTTTGCATTTATATACACCAAACTACTATAATTTCCTTAGATCTATAATTCTATGCCCCATTAAGAAGTCTGAATGGGATTGTTTGCATTCTATTTTGTGCTGTGGTTACGTATGTCCATGCTCTTCTAATAAGCTCTTTGAAAAATGTAGATGCATATCATTTTGCTAAGACCAAGTTTTTGGTGTCTCCATATAGTCCCAGATAGTTGGAAGCACCTCCCTGCCAGTTTTTTCCAGAAGGAAAATAGTCATTCGTACATTTTAGCTGTTAGCCTAAGTGGATCCTGGCTTTCAGCTTTTCTTGTATTCTTAATCATTTTTATATCTTATCACCAACTTCTTTTTTTCTGGACAAAGGGAATAGGTGGTATAATGACACTATGTATCCTTTGTCTGCCATTATATTTCTCTCTTGTCCTGTACCTGTGCCTGGCATTTGTTTTAATACCTTGGCCCTCTGCCCTTAGGCACGTCTTCTTATCTTTCAGGAAGGAAGCTTATGGAAAAATACAAAGTTCCTGGTTCCCTAGACCAGAGAGTAGCTAATTAGGACACATGGGCCAAAACTGGCCTGCAGACTGTTTTTGTAGATGAAGTTTTATTGGAATACAGCTATGCCCATTCATTTACATATGATCTGCAGTTACTGTTGCACTATGATGGTAGATGGTAGTTACAACAAACTTTCAGAAACCTTAGTAATTTACTAATTGTCCTTTTATATAAAACATCTTCTGGCTCCTGTTCTAGACCATGACATTGATAGCTGTTTCCCAAATGGAAATGTGATGCTCCTTAGGTTAAAAAAAACGATATGTGGTGTTTCTAAGACATTAACCAGAACAGGTTGTGTTAACTCACTGAGTGATTTCCTTCACAGCTCACAGTGAACTGACCATTTTCGGAAAGACTGTATTACGAACCCTTCTGTCCCAAAGGGCACAGTCAGATCTTTGTTGGTGAAAGAGGAATATGCAAAACAAAAATGATTACCTGACAAATAATAATAGAGTACCCCCATAAAATTAGCAATCCTTTACCTTTTCAAAGGTTTGTTCTTTCTATAGTCTTCCCTTTTATTATTTTGAGTCACTCTCTAAATCTATCTCTTTTTGTCAGGAAATTAGCTCATCTAGAATTCCCTGCACCCTCCTGCCCTCCTCCTCTTCCTTTTAGTCCTCCTCATCTCCCCCCCCCCTTTTTTTTTTATTATTGAGGGTACAATAAGCTCATCTTTCCTTTTGTCATGCATATATCTCATGGCAGTAATACTCACATGTCTTCCAGGATAATAGAATCTCTAGATGGTTCTCCATGGCTTTGAGAATGAATAAACACTTTCGGAGTAGGCCCCAATTCTGAGTTTCATCAGTAGAATATTACATAATAAGTCTAGCATAAGCATTGTTCACATCCAATAGCAAAAATATCTTAAACCCAATAACCTTGTAGAGAATCTATCTGAGATTTGAGAAAGTTGAGTAGCTACCTCAAATGCTTGTAAATGGTAAAAAATTGGATGTGAACACAGCTTCAGCTGTTTATCAAAGTTGTGAAATATTTCACATCATATTGGGAGATATTTCTAGTTTATCGGCTATGTCAAGTGGCAAAACAGTTTATTTCTTACTTAAATTTTTATTTAAAAATCCACATTTCACAACTAGACTAGAATTCCCTAAGGTATTTGCTTCAAGTAGATTCCATTTAGAAATAGTTGATATTTTTTCTAAATTAAAAGAACTAAGTTGTAAGAGTCAAAATTTCAGAATAGATTTAAATTACTCTGCCTATTTGGAACAAGGCATGCTATATCTATTTATACAAAATCCACCATTATAACCAATTCCTGAAGTTTAGGAACCCAGGATTTATAATAATTCAGTTTGGTAATTAGAAAGAAAATTTTTTTAAAGATGCCATAATAAGGCAAATACATGGCAAATACATGGTTCAATTTAGTGTATTTCATTTTGCTCCTGAGATGTATTTTTCCATGATATTTTGATATTTCTTTTGTAGGTGATCAGCAATTTTTTAACAACTGAAAAACCCATTCATACACAGGCAACATTACCAAATTATAAAAAAACAAACCATTAGGTGGCACCTGTAGCTCAAAGGAGTATGGCGCCAGCCCCATATGCTAGAGTTGGTGGGTTCAAACCCAGCCCCAGCCAGAAACTGCAAAAAACAACAACAACAAAAACAAAACAAAACAAAACAAAACAAAACAAGAAAACCCGAGCCATTGAAGAAGGAAAAAAAACCCAAAAAATAAAAACTAGGCCATGAGTAGGCTACTCATGGGATTTGCAAAATCATGGATGTTTAAACTGCTCTGAACTAAACTATAAATTACAGTATTAAGGGAAATGAGTGGGCAATTTCTACTCTCTAAGAACAGCTTCCAACACTAGTTGAGGAGCATATAGAAATTGGAAATATTCTTGATTTTGCCATGCAACTATTTTCTTTGCTCAGGATTATTAAAAAATAGAGGACTTAATCAAAATAGTGTGCAAATTATTAGGGTAAATATTTAATGTACAACCTTGGTTCACGCAGCAGTGCCTCCTCAAACATTTTATTTAGTGACATTAAATCTTGAACACCATAATTCCAAATTTTCTGAATTCTAACAAGACTTTTCTGAGGGCTTTGGGGTAGCAAATGAAAATTTAACACTGTGAGTGACTCAACCACTACTTAGCATGACTATTGATGGAGTTCACAGGTCAGTTTCTTTTCACAGGGTTTTTTTGCCCCAGGTCTTCCTGCTTAGATCTCAGGTCCTCTTCCTGCTGAAAGTGACTTTCTTTGAATTTTGCCCCACTACTGTAGGCAATAAGAGATGAGAAAAAAGTGAAGATTACTGGTTCCTTTCCCAAGCAAGGAGACCTGATCACTACTGTTTTGGCACCAGTTTCATGCCTATCAAGTAGGGCTCACTAGGACTTAGCAATCCTAAGTCCTGAATTTTTATACTTTAGGAAGCTGGCTATGTACATATTTTCCTTCCAGAGACTGAGGCAAGAAACTTAAGGTTGTTTGCCTGTGTGTCCCTTAACTGGCTATTGATGTGGTGGCCTGGGATACCTGTGCAGAAGGTGGACCTCCTTTCCCACAACACCCATACCCACATCCCGCCCTGCCTCAGAGAAGAAGCCTCTATAAACACTCTTGGTTCAGTTAATAATTTGTGAGTTAATGAAGTAGAAGCTGGAGCATGCTTTTTTGTGTGTGTGTTTGGAGTGGGCCTCAGAAACCCACAGAAGAACTAGTGTGTGGACTACTCTGATCTAGGAGAATAGGCACAGTCATTAGCATTCCTTTTCTCAATTATCAGAAAGGGGAAAGATCAAAGCCAGAATTCTTAACTCACAAGATAGTTACCCAAATATTTACCCTTTATAGTCCTGAGAATTAACTCCTCATCTCTGGGCCAGGGATTCTGAGGATGAAAAGACATGGTTGGAAATCTGCTTAGGCCAGCTGGACTTTTTGTCAATTTTCAAATCCTCAAACAATTGGAAGACAGGTTTGACCATTTCTTTCAAAATTAAACATACTCTTACCACACAATCTGGCAACTGCAATCATGTTTCTTGGCATTTACCCAAAGGAGTTGAAAGCTTATGTCCACACAGGAACCTGCATACAAATCTTTATAGCAGTTTGAATCATAATTGCCAAAAACTTGGAAGCAACCTAGATGCCCTTCACGGAGTGAATAGATACATAAATTGTGGTATATATAGACAATGGAATATTATTCAATGCTCAAAAGAAATGAACTAGTAATCCAAGAAAAGACATGGAAGAACCATAAATGCATTTTACTAAGTGATGCCAACTGCAGTAGACCCTCCATAGTTGAGACACTCCATAGTTGACCACTTCCCTACATTGACCACCTTCTTCTGTTAACCTAATTTTCATGAACTGGACATGCAAAACATGTACTCAGTGAAGTTCCTTATGCTGACAACTTCCTTATGTTGACCAGTTTGTTACAGTCCCTTGAGTCATCAACTTACAGAGGTACCACTATACATGACCATCTGGAAAGGTCATACTACAGAAACAGTAAAAAGATCAGTGGTTGCCGGGGATTAGAGAAGATGGAGAGAGGGATGAATAGGCAGAACTCAGAAGATGTTTTAGGCAGTGAAACTACTTGAGATATATAATAATGGTGAACACGTGTCATTTCACGTTTGTCTAAATCGATAGCATATAGAACAACAGGAGAGAACACTAATAAATATTAAGCCATGGACTCTGAGTGTTAGTGATGTGTCAAAGTAGGCTCATAGGTTGTATGAAATGCAGCACTCTGGTGGGGCATGCTTGTCCCAGGGGAGCTGTGCATGTGCTGGCAAAGGAGCAACATGGAAATTCTCTGTACTTCCTGCTCAGTTTTGCTGCAAATGTAAATCTACTGTAAAAAACAAAGTCTATTTTTTAACAAATCTTTGGTCTTTAAACAAAGTCTTAGGCAAAACATTAGGATGGACCAGAGCCAGAGCTGGGAGGGGTAGGAATGTTCTCATTGGGCCTAGAGAACCTGAGGGAAATAGACAGAAGATAGGTAGCGTTGTGTGTGGGAATCACTCTCCTTTATCTTTTATTTTCAAATGGGAGTTGCTCAACACTGGACAGAGACTCAGGGTCCATCCCCTTAGTGGGGGATATTGGAATGGAAGATACACAGGCTTGGCTCAAACAGAAAAATTTGTAAGCAAAGAAAGTAGCAGAATAACTTTTTATTTTCTTAAGATTTTAATTCATGGCTTGGTATTGTTGTCTTTTTATTTATGCTGTTCCAAATAGGTAGCCAGGCATTTTGGATTTCTATGCCCCATGAGTTTTTGCAGGGAAGAATGCAGAAGGTAACAAAGTAGGGATTTTATTTGTTTTGTCAACTGTAATTTCTTAATTAAACATAATAAGTATCTTGGGCAGAGGGGAAGTTAGGGGAAATCATCCAAGAGTCAGTTGAAATGGGGCTTCCTGATATGGGGAAAGGAGCAAAGTTTGGGACAACTCCTCAGTGAGAGCACACACAGCTACATCCCATGGTAGGACCCTGGGGGCAAGGCAGGGCCCAGAGGGATAACTGCATGACGTGCTTGAAGGCTGCACTTTGGCACATAATTCTTTCATTCAGAGTATGGGATTGAGGTAGTACAGCCACTGGTTATGAAATGTCCATGCAGGATGGTGCAAAGAAGTTACATTACTGCTATCCATGGAGCAGTGTTTAGGACTCTAAGATGTTTGTCAGACTTGATAAAAACAGAGTTAATTGATTCAGAATCAGATTCACATTAATTTATAACAAAACAAATGCATCATTTGTAGCACCCTAGAGGTTCTGATCACAAATTTTTACCTGTAACATCTACCCATATTATGGAAAACCTTTTATAGAATGTAACACGAAGCAGTTCTTTACAGCTACAGCCTTCAAATATCTCCATTTCGAATGATGGTCTTTGTTACATGTGTGTAACAAATAGGCCCATTACAATGAAAATAAAAACTGTTTGCAGCTTTAACATAGATTGGTTTTAAAGTTTCCATTTTATCCATCACAGTTTTTAAATTGTAGGGTATTGATGATGTTAGCAGTTACTGTGGTTATTCTAATAAGACCCCTTCAGACACACAAATACAAAAATAATGGAAGAGAATAGATGATTCTTCCATACAGAAGAATTCCAAATAATATATATAGACACTCTGCCCTCAAGGAGTAGAGAATAACTCCACTACTTAAGTGTGGGCTATGTGTAGTAACGTTATTTCAGAGAGCACAGTTTGGAGACAGGGTAACAGAGTAAACTTTGTTCAGAAACCTGACAACATTACCTCAGCCATGTGTGTAAGGTTAAAACATGATTGGCAGATCATGTTAGCTGTCAGTGCCTTTGCTATGATGTGATGAAAATGGCACCTAGCCTCTGTCATCTTCCTCCTAAAAAACCTAAGTCTAGACTTGTCCTGAGGAAAACATCAGACAAATCCAAATTGAGGGATATTCTACAAAATCTCACACCAGTACTCCTCAAAACTGTCAAAATTGTAAAAAAACAAGGATGGTATAAGAAACTGTCACAGCCAAGAGGAGCCTGAGGAGAGATGACGGCTCAGTTTAACGTGGTGCCCTGGACCAGTCTTGAACTAGAAAAGCATATGAGGTAAACAAAACTAAAAAATGTGAATGAAATATAAACTTTAGTTAATAATAATTTATTAATATGGTTTATTAATGGTGACAAATATACCATACTAATACAAAAAATTTACATTACTGCTATCCATAACCTAACCATTGGGGCAACTGTGTGTGGAATATATAGGAATTCTCTTCACTATCTTCTCAAATTTTATGTAAATCTCAAACTATTCCAAAATTTTAATTAAAAAATAGCAGAATTAGAGCAAAATTCAGTAGTCAAATGGAGTCCAAGTGACTGGATTCAAGTGCCCTTAAAAGAAGAGATAAACAGCATGTGAAGGCAGAGATATAAAGGGAGAAGACCAGGTGGCAACAGAGGAGGAGATAGAACCTTGTAGGTGCCAACCAAGACACCAAGGATTACTGGTTACTGCAGAAAACTAAGATGACACAAGTAGGTAGTCAGTTTAGAGTTTCAAAAGGAGCACAGCCCTTTTGACATCTTGATTTTGGACTGTAAGACCTTGAAGCTATGAGACAATAAATTTCTATTGTTTTAAGTCACCCAGTTTATGGTACTTTGCTTTGGTGCCCTAGGACACTATTATTCATACAGATGCTTAGCTTATCATGACAATGTGAACCTTTGTTTACTGCAGAACTCATAGTGACTCTCCCTATGATAATGACGGACAATATTTTCACATACATAAATTTTATACATGTTCTTTTCTGAATGTACGTACCCCCACATGATCTATTTCTTTAAATCTTCATACTTTTCATGGAAACCTCTCCCTTGCTTCAATCTGGACAGTTTGTTCTCTGAAGCTGATCTACAATTTGTCCCCCGAGAACTCAGTTTCACTGATTTGGAGGGAAGAAATCACTATTTTCTGGGCTGCATGTCTTACTCTATTTTTCTTTTTTTCCCACATTTTGTTGGTACACATCTTTCAATAATATCCTAACCAAGAGTAATGAAAGATAAAAGACTTTTGAAGGCATTTCTTCCTAAGTATTATTGCTGGTAAGAAAACTGTTGGCATTGTTTCTTTGTATATGTTCTTCTCCTTCTTTTTAAATATAAACAATAGAAATTTATTTCTCACAGTTTTACAGGGTAGAAAGACCAAGATCAAGGTGTCTACAGATTCAGTGTTTAATGAGAGTCCAATTTCTGGTATCCAGTGGATCCTCACAATGGCAGAAGGGAAAGGGTCTCTTTTATAAGGGTATTTATTCCTCTCATGAGCATCCTGATTTCATGTCCTAACCAATTCCCAAAGGCTGTAATTCCTAATATCATCAGAGTGGGGAGTTAGGATTTTGGCATATAAATGTTGGGAGACACAAACATTTACAACATAATGGGTGGTTATTTCTTAGCTGTAGGAGGAAGAGGATGAAGGAGACTGATGGATAATTCTCAGGATCATACTTAGGTTGCCTTCGTGTTCTTGAAGCTACTTTTCATTTGGAAGCTAATCAATAGATGATGAGAATCAAAAGGAGAAAAATGAGCAGAAGACTTCCTTTGATCCCTAGGGATGTTAAACCCAGAGTGTCCTGCCAATTTTTCTATCTTAATGTTTTAAAATTTTTAATTATTACAGACACACAATCGTTGTATATATTGGTGGGATACATGTGATATTTCAATACAGGCATGTAATGCCCAATGATCTAAAAGGTTGATTGGAATATTCACCACTTCAAGTATTTATCATTTCTTTGTATTAGGAACATTCTAACTCTACTCTTTTAGTTATTTTAAAATACACAATAAATTATTAACTATAATTGCCTTTTTGTGCTACTGCTGTGGTACTCAACCCCCAGGATGTCAGCTTGCACCGGTCTGTGGCCTGTTAAGATCTGGGCTGCACAGCAGGAGCTTCATCTGTATTTACAGCTGTTCCCATCACTCACATCACTGCCTAAGCTCTGCCTCATGCCAGATAGGTGATGGTGTTAGATTCTTACAGGAGCACGGACACCCTCCCACACACTGTAAACTGCACATGCCGGTATCTAAGATGCACCCTCATTATGAGAAACTAGTGACTGAGGATCTGAGGTGGAGCTGAGGTGGTAATGCTAGTGCTGGAGGCTGGCTGCAGATTATCATTAGCAGAGAAGTTTGACTGCACAGAGAGAAGGGAGAGAACCCTTCACAGAGAAGGTGGCTATGGGTGGATGGTGTAAACTGCATGTTTACCGTGGGATCATTAGCCACCCCAGATATATCTCTCTCTGCTGAGAGCTGGCTACTTTCTTGAGAAATGTATTCCTGAAAGTTTGGGCCCAAAACATGGGTGCACATTACACATTGTAAAAATATGATAACTTACATTCCTACCAACAGTGAAGGAAGGTTCCCCTTTGCCATCTACTTACCACCTTTATCTTACCTTTTTTATATATGTAAAAGGCATCTATGTTAAATGGGATGAGATGATATCTCATTGCAATTTTCATTTGCATTTCTCTGATGATTAGTGGTGTTGAGCATTTCTTCATAACTTGTTCATTTGTACGTTTTCTTTTGAGAAATGTCTGTTTAGTTTTTTTGGCCCATTTTATTTTAATATTTATTTATTTATTTTTAATTTCATGTTAATGTGAGGACACAAACAACTAGGTTACAGTAGTTGCATTTGTTAAGTAGAGTCTCACTTGTAGTTATGTCTCATACCCAAGAGATGTACAATATACCCTTACATTGTACCCCAGTAAGTGATAACATACCAACCTCCCTTCCTATGCTCCTGTCTCTCTCCATTCTCCCCTCCCCTCAACTTGAATTGAATTGAGTTTTTCTCTTATGTGAGTGTATTAGATCACCTACTATCTTCATATTTATATTGAGTACATTGGATGTTTGTTTTTCCATTTTTGTGATATTTTACTAAGAATAATGTGCTTTAGCTCCATCCAGGTTAATACCAAGATATATAGTCTCCATCTTTTTTATGGCTGAATAGTGTTCCATCACATACATACATACATACATACATGCATATATATCACAGCTTGTTAATCCATTTTTGGTCTGGTGGGCATTTAG
Source organism: Loris lydekkerianus (assembly GCA_963574355.1). Classification (NCBI taxonomy): domain Eukaryota; kingdom Metazoa; phylum Chordata; class Mammalia; order Primates; family Lorisidae; genus Loris; species Loris lydekkerianus. The sequence goes on along the minus strand of CAUYPK010013293.1, from coordinate 45,741 downwards.
ATTGTTTCCACATCTTGGTGATTATAAATTGAGCTGAACTAAACAATCTAGGGCAAATGTCCTTATGATAAAATGATGTTTTTTCTTCTGGGTAGATGCTTAGTAATGGGATTGTGAAGTCAAATGTGAAGTCTAATGTGAATTCTAAAGGATTCTCATTACTTCTTTCCATACAGGCAGTATTAGTTTGCAGTCCCATAAAAGTGTTCCCTTCTCTCCACATCCATACCAGCATCTCCAGCTTTGGTACTTTGTAATATGGGCTCTTCTCACTGGGTTTAGGTGATATCCAGGGTGGCTTTGATTTTTATTTCTCTGATTATTAAGGATGATGACCATTTTTCGTATGTTTGTTAACCATTTGTCTTCTTCAGAGAAAGTTCTGTTAATATCTCTTGCCCAGTGATAGATTGGATTGCTTGCTCTTTGTTTATTAATTTGAGTTCTCTATAGATTCTAGTTATCAAGACTTTGTCAGATTTGTAACATGCAAATATCTTATTCTGAAGGCTATTTGTTTTACTTGTTATCTCCTTAGCTTTACAGAAGCTTTTCAATTTAATTAAGTATCATTTGTTTATTGTTGTTGTTGTTGCAATTGCCACTGAAATCTTCTTCATCAGATCTTTCCCCAGGCTGACATCCTCAAGTTTTTTCTAGATTTTCTTCTAGAACTTTAATCATTTTATGTCTTGGATTTAAATCTTTTATCCATTTTGAGTCAATTTTTCTAAATGGTGAAAGGTGTGGGTCCAATTTCTGTCTTTTACATGTGGTTATTCAGCTCTCTCAGAAACATTTATTGAATAGGGATTCTTTTCCCTAGTGTATGCTTTTGTTTGATTTATCAAAGATCAAATAGCAAGTAGACACTGGTTTTATCTCTTGATTTTCTATTCTGTTCCATATGTGTATGTCTCTATTTTTGTGCTGATACTATGCTGTTTTGATCACTGTGGACTTATAATATAACCTAAATTCACTGTGGACTTATAATATAACCTAAATTCTGGTAGAGTGCTATTGGTGTTGTTTTTATTATTAAGAATTTCATAGACTATACAGATTTTTTTCTGGTTCTATATAAAAAAAAGAATTATTTCTTCCAGTTCTTTAAAGTATGATGTTGGTATTTGAATGAGGATTGTATTGAAATGATAGATTGCTTTGGGTAGTATAGACATTTTAACAATGATAAGTCTTCCCAGCCAAGAGCATGGTATGTTCTTCCATTCGTTGATGTCTTCTGCTATTTCTTCTTAGGGTTTTATAATTCTCCTTGTAGATATCCTTCACTTCCTTTGTTAGGGATGTTCTTAGGTATTTCATTTTCTTTGAAGCTACTATGAAGAGAATTGTGTCCTTGATTTGCTTCTCAACTTGGCTGTTATGGCCTATATGAAGGCTACTGATTTGTGGACATTGATTTTATACCCTGAAATATTACTGTATGATCACTTCCAGGAGGCTTGTGGTTTGAGTCTCTGGGGTTCTCTAAGCATAAGATCGTATCATTGGCAAAGATTGAGAGTTTGACCTCCACTTACCCCATTTGGATGCCCTTTATATATCCTTCTCTTGCCTGATTTCATTGGCTAGAATTTCCAGCACTATGTTGAATAGTAGTGGGTGACAGAGGATGCCCTTGTCTGGTTCCATTTATAAAGTGGAAAAGCTTTCAGTTGTATTCCATTCAGTATAATATTACCTGTGGGTTTGTCACAGATGCCTTCAATCAGTTTAAGAAATGTGCCACCTATGTCTATTTTCTTAAGTGTTCTTGTTAGAAAAAGATGCTAAATTTTATCTAATGATTTTTCTGTATCTCTTGAGAGGATCATGTGGCCTTTGTTTTTGCTTTTATTGATATGGAAAATTTATATTTATGGATTTGCATTTGTTAAACCAGCCTTGCATCCCTGGGAAGAAGCCTACTTGATTGTGATGTATAATTTTTTAAATGTGTACCTATAACCTACTAGCATCTATATTTGGGTTATTTATGCATTTATATTCATTAGTGAAATTGGTCTGTAGTTATCTTTTTTACTTGGGTCCTTTCCTGGTTTGGGTTCTATGTTTACTTCATAGAACATGATGGGGAAAGTTCCTTCTCTTTGTTATGGAATAGGTTGTGCAGTATAGGTACACGCTTATCTGTGAGGGTTTAATAAAATTCTTATGTGAAGCCATCTGGCCCAGTGCTTTCTTTGGTTGGAAGCTTTTTTATTTATTTTATTTTTTTTTCAATTTCAGTACTTGATACTGGTTGGCTCAAGAGATCTGCTTCTTCCTGATTAAGTCTAGGGAGATGGTGTGATTCCAGGTATTGGTCCATTTCCTCCACAATGTCAAATTTCTGAATATAGAGTTTTTTGTAGTAATCAGAGGTAATCTCTTGTGTCTCTGTGATATCAGTTGTTATTTCCTCTTTTCATTTTTAATGGAGGTTATTAGAGACCTTACTTTTCTCTTTTTAGTTAATCTGGCCAAAGTTTTAATGAGTTTATTTATCTTTTCAATGAACTAACTTGTTTTATTAATTTTCTGAATGATACTTTTGTTTTTAATTTCATTTATTTCTGATTTAATTGTGGTTATTTTCTTTTTCCTGCTAGGTTTGGGATTAGATTGCTCTTACTTTTCCTTGAGATGATTCATTAGGTTGTTGATGTGTTCTCTTTCTGTTTTTCATATGTAGGACTCTAATGCAATAAATTTCCCTCTTAGGACTGCTTTTGCTGTATCCCACAGGTTTTGGTAGCTTATAGCTTCACTGTTGTTATGTTTGAGAAATATAATAATTTCCTCCTTAACCTCTTCCTTGACCAAATTGTCATTCAGCATAAGGTTGTTTAGTTTTCATGCTTTTGTGTGTGGATAGAAATTTTTGTTGAAGTTAAGTTCCACTTTTATTTATTGTATTCTGAGAAGATACAAGGTATAATTTCAAGCTTTTCATTTTGTTGAGATTTTATTTGTGTCCCAGGATATCGTCTATTTTGCCATATGATCCATGGGATGATCCATGGGATGATGAGAAGAACATATATTCCTTAGCTTTGGGATGGTGTGTTCCATATATGTCTATTAAGCCCAATTGTTCTAGGGTTGTCTTTAAGTTCCTTGTATCCTTGTTTAGTTTCTGTTTACAGGATCTGTCCAGTTTTGTCAGACAGATGGGATGTTAAAGTCTCCTGCTATTACTGTGTTGTAGAATATCATATTGCTCAGGCTTGATTTTCTCTTGCTTTTGTTCTTCTAGTTTTATCATGATGCATCATTAAATCATTTACTTGAAGTTTTTTTTTCCCCTTTGTTGAGTTGTTTGTTGCTATAATCTTTCTTCTTAGTACCATTTTAATGTATCAAACAGATTTGGGTATATTGCATTTCCATTCTCACTTATCTCAAGAAAATTTTAAATTCCCTTTCTGATTTTTTCATTGACTCAATGGTCATTCAAGAGCATATTGTTTAATTTCCATGTGTTTATGTAGTTTCTAATGTTCCCCTTATTACTGGTTACCAGTATAATTCTACGTGGTCAGAAATTCTTCTTGATTTATTTTTATTATTTTTTAAGTTTTTGAGAATTGTTTTGTTGCCTAAAGTTTTGAGAACTGTTTTGTTGCTTAAACTGTTTAAGAATGTTCAATATGCTGAGGAGAAGACTGTATTCTGTAGCTTTTGATTGCAATATTGTATAAATGTCTTTTAGATCCATTTGGTCTATAGTGCAGATTAAGATATTTCTTTGTTATTTTTCTGTTTAGATGATTTGTTCAATACTGAAAGTGAGGTGCTGAAGTCTCAATTGTTTTGTACTGGGACTTAACTCTCTCTTTAGGTCTAACAATATTTGCTTTATGCATGTAAGTACTCCAGCACCAGGTAAGTATATATTTGCAATTATTATATCTTCTTGCTGATTTGACTTTTATCATTATGTAATGACTTGTAAAAAGAGACAACACATTTTGTCTCTTTTCATAGTTTTTTCTTGAAATCTATTTTATCTAATTGTAGTTATTCCCACTCTTCATTGATTTCCATTTGCATGGGTATCTTCTACTTTTTAATTTTCAGTTTATGTTTGTCTTCATAGAATAAGTGAATTTCTTGTAGTCAACATGTAATTGGGTCTTGTTTTTTTAATCCATTCACCAATTCGGTCTTTCAATTAGAGAATTTATTCCATTTACATTCAAAGTTATTACTGAGAGATAAGGACTTATGAATGCCTTTTTGTTATTTATTTTTTGGTTGTTTTATTGGTCTTCTCTTCCTTTCTTTCCTGTCTTTGTTCATGTAAAATGAATTTTTTCTCATAGTAGGCTTTGTTTTCTTTTGCTTTTTATTTTTTATGTATCTATTATAGGTGCTTCTATAGCTTTGTGTATCTACCATCTATGAGGCTTGAAATTAACATCTTATAACCAGTTATTTTAAACTTATGACAATTTAATCCTAATTACAAAGAAAACAAAGAAGTAAAGAGAAAACTAAAAAAATTATACACTTTAATCCCATCATCTTTGCTTTTTGACTTTTTGTTTTATATTTTATATATTTCTTTAAAAGTTTCTGTAGCTATTAGTTTTGAAAAGTTTATCTATCTCCACACTGGGCTGCCAGGAGATGGGAGAGGGGTGATGTGAGGACTGCCATGGACACTACCACAGATTTGTGCTGGGTCATAGCTGAGCACAGCACAGTACTGGATTTCACCTAAGGCCCATGACAAATACTGTTTGGCTATTTCAGATGATTATTTAAGACCCAAGGGCTCTTTAGTCAATAGGTGGTGAATCCTGCCACGAATATGTCCTTCCCTTAAGGGTAGCAGATTCCTTTCTGGCCAGGGTAGGTTTAGAAATACCCTCCAGGACCTAAGGTTTGGAGTCAGGAGCCTTAGGAATCTACTTGGTACTTTATATTATTGTGGCTGAGCTGGTACCCAAGTTGCATGACAGAATTCTCTGTACTCTCCGCTCTCCTTTCCCCAAGCAGAAGGAGTCTTTTCCTGAGCTGCGCTTCCTGAAGTTGGAAGAGGGGTGACACAGGCACTCACTTGGCCAACTCAGCTAGTATTGTCCTGGGTCATGCTGATCCCAACACTTAACTGTCTCCAAGATGAGCACAGCACCAAGGCTTTCTCAAGGATTGACTGTAGTCCTTGTGGCCTGATTGCCACTAAAATTTACTCTAGGCCCCAGGCTATTTTATTCAGCTGATAATCCTACTCAGGTTCTTCTTGCTGGGGCTGAGAATTCCTCTCTGGCCAAGGCTGCTCTACATGCTCCCTCCAGGGTGCTGGCAGATTCTGTCCTGTGTTGTGTTTCTCTGTGATATGGCAGCACCGAGCTCTCATGTAAAGTCCTACAATTTATTCTCTCTCCCAAGCATATGGAATCTTTCTCTGCACAGCACTGCTAGGGGATGAGGGAAGGGTAGTGCAGACAATGCAACTTTGTTTTTCCTATCCTCTTCAGTGCCTCTTTCCTTGGTATTATGTAAAAACCAGGTATTATAATTGCTCACTTGATTTTCTGATTCTCACAAAGGTGCTTGTTTGCATGGAGAAGTTGTTCAATTTGGTGTTCCTGTGTAGGGAAGACAATTGATGGAGCGTCCATTCAGGCCATCTTGTTCCACCTCCACACTATATGCCCTGTTTTTATTCTCTTACCTTTAACACCTTCCTATTATTCCCAGTTTACTGTAGTATTGTGATAGTGTTCCTGGTTGTTGTTGTTGTTTTTCCCATTCATGAGTTGCATAATTCAAGGGTTCTTTAGGGGAAAGATGAGTGTCCTTCAATGCTGGGTCTCATGGGTTTCTTATGCTGCTAATATTCATGAACTCTTATTGATGAACAGGGTTGAACTCTTATCCACTATATCCTCAGTGTCTAGCACAGAACCTTCAATATACTCAGATTCAATTAAATAATTGTTGAATGAAGAAAGAAACCAGGGAAAGAAGTATTGAAGTAGTCTTTGGACTAGTCCTTCTGGTATCTGTAAAAGTTTTGATGCTGACAAGTATATAAAAATAGCATAGTCTATGCTTAGAAAAAGTTACCAAGTTAGTATCTGTGTTACAATAATGGGAGGAGTAAAGGGGGGAATCATATAAACATAGGTAGGGTAGTTCCAAAGAAGAAAAGAAAAATTTACTTCCACTAGAATGGAAAATAGTTGAACTACAGATCACCTTCTTTGAAAATGGGCATCATTAACCCATGTTATAGTTAATGAAATGAGGGCTCAGAATGTTCAAATAACGACTAGGAAATGTCAGAGTTGGGATTTGAGTCCAGGTGTTTTTATCCACTCATTTATTTAATACATATTTATGGAGGCTCCATTCAGTGCCAATCAGTGTGCCAAGGCTATTTTAACTCCCAATCACATGCGTTTTGCTCTATCCTTGTTGCTACTAAGCACTACAAGCAATGGGAAATTATACAGCTTAGCTACCCCAAATAATATAACACTATTTAGGTACCCATAAAAAGACAAAACTAAAATTCAATGTAGTCATTTATTGAAAAACTTAAGAGAAATAATAAAACTGAAATGCAGTGATAGTGGCAAATATAGAAAGGGGTGATGGAGAAGTCTGGCCTTTGTTAACTACACCTGGGTCTTAGCCAAAATCTGCTGCTATTCATCCTTTCCCCTCATCCATCTATCCTTTCCTTTGCATTCAAGAATGCACTCCACACTGTCTGGGAGCATAAGTAAAAAATACTTAAAGAAATAGAAATAGTATAAATATTTTTAACTCCAAATTTCTCTAGTTTATTTTCCCACAGAAGTTTCCACCTGTTTTATAGGTCATAAGTTATATTACATTATAAGCTGATTTTGCAAAACACACATTGGAAAATATTCTTTAAGCAAAGAGTTGCCTAATGTGATCTAACTGTAAGCTCGTAGGAGCAAGAACTGTGCTTCTACTGGCCAGCACATGCCCTGAGCACAATCAGTGCCCAGTAACTAGTGAATGAATGAATGAATAAATGAATGAATAGGAGAATTGTGAGCACCTTGGCAGAACTGATGGATATAAGTGTGGTTTGTTTGTGTTTGTTTTCTTATTTTAGAGGGTAGGGAGCTCTCACAGAGCCCTCTAAATGAAAACCATTAGCTAGTTTCTTACTCTTCCTAGTGCTGGTACTCAGGGAGAATGAGATTAAATACTCCTTTGTTTGGTAACTTTTCTCTCAGGCCGCAGAGATGATTTCAGTTACCAAAATAAATAGGGGTTTCTCTTTCCCTACCCAAAGACTTTATGGGTTATCTGATTCTTAAAACACTGCCCTTAGAAGTAGCTTTCCCAAATGGATTGAATTTGGAAGGTGTTTTATTTATCTGGTACATGGATCAGTGGCAGTCAGCAAAACCCACATAAAAGAAGATGAGGATCCCTTATCTGAATGGAATTTAATTAAAAATAAACAAGATGACTACTATTTTAGGATAGCATAGTCTCTTACTACAATTTAATTTCCTTTTGAGAAAAGATAATATAAAACCTTTTTGAATTCCAATGTATTAAGGCATATTCTACATCACATTATTATTCCCATTGGTGTTTCTCCCACCCCCTTGACCTTCAATTCTTTTTAACTCAAGTAATTTTTCTTCAACACATGAGTTCCATTAGCCGATTCAGTTACATCCTGCCCACTATCTTTATGTAGTTAATTTTGACAACACCAAGAGCTGGAACTCTAAATCAACAACTCCAAAAATAGTTTCTTTGAAAACAAAGATGCAATCACAAATAGATTGGATTGAAAAGTTCTCTGGATAATGTCTTGTAGGGTTCCTTTTTAAAAAAGCAAATGTAATGAGCCAACTCATCATACCAGAGGTCTCAAGAAGTAAACCACAAAAATGCATTTATCTCTTTTGTTGTACTTAATGTAAATTCTTAGCATGGAGACTTCATTCGGGTTTGTCTTTGTTGTACATCTTGCCTGTCTTCATAACATTGGACTTACATGGCCGGCTCCCAAAGGACACTTTTCTCATTCCATATCATCATACGAGTGATAAGTTAACAGCATTGTTTGAGGTGGACTTTTCAATTAGAGGAGGTTTTATATGAATCTGAGAAAAGATATGGATTCTTTGTGGCCATGGGGCTTTTTGAGACACTCTTTGTTCATTCCTTCTGAGCAACAATAGCAGATATTTATACATTTCTGGAGCTTTGCTATGTGACAGGTATCATGCTATGCATTCAACTTATAGTATATCATTAGTCTTGGTTATAATCCTATGAAGTGTGCTATTGTTTTTACTATTTAAAAAATATAGAAATGAAATGAAGTATAGCAGGGTTATTGCTCAAAGTCATGAGGTTAGGGGAGAGAGTGCCAGTGCCAAGATTAAACCAAGAATGAAAATTATCAGCTAACACAGAAAGTTTGAGTCCAGAATTCGTATCTCTAACAGTACATACAATGCTGCTTGTAAACAAAGTGCATCTTAAATATTCTTCTAAATCTCATCCTGAGTATTTTGGGGAAAATCTTTTGTCTCATTCCCTCCAATTTTTCCTTTTTGATTCATATCCTTCCTTATCCATACCCTTTTTCATCCCTCAATAAGAGATTCTTCAATATCCAGCCCCCCCAAAAAAGCCAGACTACAAAAAACATATTTTTCATATATGGTCTCTAATTTTATTATAACCCCTGCAGTAAATGCCCTTTGTTGCTTACACAATAACTATTTTTTCACCCAATTTTTCCTTATTCATAGAACCCCACATTTGTTCGTAGAGAAAATGTGTCCAAATCCAGATCCCCATTTCTCTGAGCCATCTTAAAGACTTAATCATTTTCTGGCTTTCTTAGTCTCCCTTCTGGCCAGAGATGGCTGTATTACATAGTTCTGGCTGAGAAGACAAGAGTAGATATCTGTTAAGTATTTCTGGAAAAGGTGATTTGTTGATGAAATGGAGTGGACATGTTTGTTGCCTCCTCTTTCCATTTTAGTTGCCTTAGATAGGCTGTGACATCAGAAACTGTATTCACTATTTTGCAATGTGAGATCAAAATAACTTCATAGATTTTATCCATCATGTCCTTAATCATTTATCTCCAGAATCAATTATATTTGAGGCACCGCTTTAAATTAAGATTATTTATATTTTATATTATTTGCAGCTGAACACACTCTCCACTGATTCATCTTATAAAATAAATGTCCTTTCACTGAAGGGAAAACAGTGGTTCAGAGAATTTTTTTTTTAGGATATAAACTTATGCATCTTCTATGTTCTTGACATTGTCCTAGTTGCTAGGTACAAATAAGACCTAATCCCTATAGATGTGTATTACAAATTCTAGGTTTAGCACAGGATTTTATCATAAATAAAAAATTATTTTAAATTTCTTTTTCCTTTTTCTTTGCATCGTATAAATCTAAAAAATATTGGAATAGTCATTTTAGCTCAATTTTAGAAGAGCATAATCTCAGAATAAAAGGAAATTTTAAGTATAGTCAGAAACAAAGTGATGCAAGTGTGGTTTTGTAAGTTTAATAACCTGATTAGTGACACATAGTTTAACCAGAATTAATGAGAGCAGTGGAAGTCTTTGACTTCAGTGGGTACATACCTGAACTGCAGAGATAAATTTGCTGCAATTCTGTGCAATATGTTTGTCTAAGCATTTGTGTCAAGAATGATAGCTTACATTTCAGTCTCAGTTTCAAAGCTTCCCCTTTTCTGAAGAGGAGGCAAACTGTCACATTAATTTTTAGCAAATTAAAACCAGTTAAGAGCTCTTGGCCCCAATGCCGAGAAAATGGTTTGCATAACAACAACCTATTTTCCTTTTTAAAAGGTAGACTTCTTGAATGCTTCTATAACCTTTAAAGAAAATAGAGTTTTCAAATCTTGAGCATATTGGGTTGCAGCTGGCACTTGAAGCTGGAGGCTCTCAGAGTGGGCTAATATTAATAACCACCCGACTGTCAGGAAAAAAAAAAAACAGGGTGAAGGGACACTGTTAAGTACCCTTGCAAGGCATTCCAACTAACAGCTGCTCAACTCAGTGGACCAAACACCTCTGACTACCTGAAATATGGCCTTGCTGAATGCTTCCATATTTAGGGGTTATTAGAAAGGATTGGAGCAAGTGACCTATAATGGAGAAGGAATCAGGGCAGGCTCTGAACCTCCTCAGAGGTCCTGTAATGAACTGGCCTAGGAAGGTCTTTGACGCTGCCTTTGCATACTGTATATGAGCTTTCTGCTCAGTCATTTCCTCTGCACTTTGGTAGCACAGCATGAAGCCTGCTATTAGAAAAAAGGTTTATTGCTACCTTGCAAACATTTATTGGGTAATATCTAAAACATGGTGTCAAGTTATAGTAATGTGGTGTTCCGGGAATCTTTTTGAGAATTTTAGTGTTTCAGAAAATGGTCCTTTGAGAATTCTTCTGTTTCAGAAATGAAAAGTAGTAGGTATGTATATATGTGTGTGTGTGTGTGTGTGTGTGTGTGTGTGAGTAATAAGTTCATGTATCTTCACATTACTTTCTAGAGACGTACAATTTTTCTTTGTCTATTCCTAAGATAGTTCTTTCTTGAAATTTTCAAGGAGTGTGCCTCAGAGAACAAATATTCAGATTTACCATCTGCCGTAGATATTATTTGCCTGTGTTTATGCTAGGTCACTGACACCACACACATTTTAATCCCCGAAGGAATTTATTTGGTGCTGCTATCTATTCAACCAAGCTCAAGTTTCCCTAGTTCAGAAGAAAATAGTCCAATATGAACTCCATGCAGACTTCTTTTTGTTAATGTGGCTAAAAGGGAAGAAAGAAAGGTTACTTTTAAGTATTATGATGGAAATGCATACAGTGACACCTAACTATGGCTGTACAAGTTCTCTTGCCTTCCTCCACTGCATCTGGAGAATACCCTTCATAGAGAGGCGCTCAGAAAATGTTTGTTGACAGTATAGGTGATGATTAAACAGATCAATAAAAGGCGAAAATTAACATCTATGAACTTTTTTTGTTTGATATTCAAAGACTTTACCAATGGACAAGGACCTCTCTTTCCATAAACAATTTGTAAAGTACTGTCCTAAATGAAGTGATAAAAAAGATGCAATGTCAACTAAATCTTAATTGAATTCAGTAAAAGATGAACACACAAATAAAGTGAATGGTATCCAGATCCCTTTTGGATCTGATGGCTCCTCCTTGACCTTCTATTTAGAGCACTCAGAGCTTCTACATGGAAAGCACTTCCCAGTTCTACTCTTTTGGCTCATCCATAGTTCCTGCATCCTCTCCCTCACCCTCACACTGCACGTAGCCTCACCTTCCTGCTCTTTGCTTCCTTTTGTTCTCTTCCGCTTTACCTTTTTAATTCTAGATTCTCAATTTTTCTTCATTAATACATGATTATACACATTTGTGAGGTATATGTGACATTTGGATACATGCATAGTGTATGTAATGATCAAATCAGAGTGACAGGGATATTCATTGCCTCAGGCTGTTATCATTTCTTTGTGCTGGGAGCATTTCAAATTTTCTCTTACAGCTATTTTGAAATATATATGTGCTATGAAATACCAGAACTTATTCCTTTTATTTAACTGTATTTTTGTACCCATTAACCAACCTCCCCTCAACCCTCAGGTTTGGCTTTGATGTTTCTTTTTTGTGTGTTTCTAAGTGTCCTTCACTTACCTTTATTCAGGATCAATATATTGCAAAACTGCGGAGGAGTTTATTATTATGCACATTATTATTCTATATTCTTTTATCATAAAAAATAAGTGGCCATATGAATATTTTGGTTCTTCTAGCACCAAAATATTTAAAGATGATTAGGAATAAGGCAATGGATAAAATAACATCGTCAAAAGACTTAGATTACTTGCACCCCCCGCCATAAGAATTACTTGTTTGGGCAATAGTTATATAACTCATGTCACAATTAAAATGCTATGCACTGAATTATGTCCCTCCCCCACCTCCCCACATTCACATGTTGAAGTCTGGCCCTTCAAGGAGAAGGTATTTGAGGATGGGCAGGTTTAGATGAGGTTATGGTGATGGGGCTTTTATGATGGGATTAGAATTTTTATAAAAAGAGACACCAGGGATCTTTCTGTCTTTCTTTCTTTCTGTCTGTCTCTCTTCCCCATATGAAGACACAGCCAGAGAGAAGGCAGCTGTCTGCAAGCCAGAAAGAGAGCCCTTACCAGAAACCAACAATACCAGCACCTGGATGTGGACTTCTAGGCTCCAGAACAGTGAGAGTATACATTTCCATTGTTTTAAGCCTACACATTCATCTAAACAAGCCCATTAAAAGTAATTCCTTCTTGGCAGAAAAGTGTGCTTAAATGGGTCATTGAAAGCTCTAATTTCATGGGTGAGGAATCCTAGATTGAGGTTCTTAAATTTCAGAAAATAGAAATAAAGGAATTATTAATAATTCATCAGTTTCTTAACATCGTTCTGTTTCCAATCTTGTTCTCTTCAGCTATTCTCTGCACACTGTACCTGGAGGTGATTGTTTGAAAGGGAAATTTGAATTATGTGTCTTATTTTTATATTCAAAACCCCTCTCTGGCACTACATTGCCCTAAGGCCTAGACTGCTATTGTAATAACTTCATCTGCAATAATGTCTCTTCCCACTGGGCTTTTGCATAGATTGTTTATCTCTCTTGTAATCCCAATTGTCTTCTGCTCTCTCTCCTCCACACTTTTTAATAACTAAATTGTACTCAGCATTCAAAATTCAATAAGGTTATCACATCTTCTTTGGGAAGCCTTCCCTGCTTTCTCAAAGCTGGAAATGTGTCTGTCTTCTGTGATCCTGTGACTTCCTGGAGATCCCCGTTAGGTCCCTCTGTGTAAGTGGCTGCTTTCTTGCCTGTCTCTGGCACTATGTTATAAAATCTTAGAAGGCAAGGACTGTTTCCTGTTTTCATTGTATACCTAGAACTTAACCCAGTCACTGCATGTGTGAGCACTCAAATTCTCACTAAGATGATAATTGCATGAATAGTTTACTTTCTAGGTCTTTCTGACTACTGTGACTGCTATGAATCATACTGATAATCCGAAATTGGTCTCTATACCTGTAGATTGTATCTCTCTACTTTGCGTGCTTCTACGTTTCAATCCCTCTTTATTCTCTCCTGATCCTTGGGTTTCAGTTATTCTCTGGGTTTCAGATATAAACACAGTGTGAGAGGCTCTTTATTTTTGACATAGAAGTTTCAGGTAGGAGAGAAATACATTCCGGGGAATGATGTCTTTAGTCCCCATGACCATATTCTTTATTCCCAGTACACATTAACCCTTTTCTTAGGTTTTATTCTCTCTGTTTTTTTTTTCTATCCTCTTAGATGAATTTTATATGAATTAACATAAATTAATATGAAATTTATATGAATTAACTGCCTAGATTAATAAATTCAGACTGTCTTAGTATGATTTCAGATGACACGAAATATCTTTTCCAGTACTTCTTTGTCTATGAAACAATGGATACCACACAATAAAACATTGCAAATATTTCTGTTAGCCTTTTTGTGGTTTCTGGTAGAGTTTTCCTTTCCCTGGTGTTTGTGGAAGTTAGACAATGTAGCTATTTAAAAAACAGTATTAGTAGAAACTCACCAGAAGTTAACTAATTGGTCCAAGATTGATGAACTGATCAACTTCAATGTTTATGAAACTTTGCAATGTTACCTTTTGATGTGATGGCTTATCTTAGGGGAAAATGCAATTTTCAGAAAAATGACCATGTTTAAATAAACAGACCCTAGTTTTAAATACAGTACTAAAAAGCAAAATAAAATACTCAATTTTTAGTTAAGACATTGAGCAATTTTATTTCTTTTTGTTAGACTCTAATTCAAGTGCCCCAATTCAGCTTATTGCAGAACTAAACTAAAACTCAAAGGAAAAATTTTAAAAATGACTTTTATAGCAATGACATCATTATATCAAATTTTGGCATTTCATATTTTTCAAACAGAAACTTGGAAATAACAGAATACAAGTTAAATAAAAAAGTTGAAACTAATCCAATGCTCTATTTTTCTTTCCATTTTTTCAACCAAGCTTTTTATTGCCAGCTTTTACTTTGCATAATAATATATGATGAATTGTCCAAGAAAGACCCAGTGGGTACATTTCTCTTAGAAATAAGCCTCTCAGTGCAATAGGAGGCCAAGTTCCAGGGCAACATACTTAAATAATCATGTAAGATCTTCCTTATTGCCAAGCAGTTGACCACCCTGGGCATTTGTCAAAATCCATCTCTATTCTAGAAAAACAAATGAACTCTAAGAATATATCTTACAAATAATACTATTAGCAATATTAACTTGATGTACCAAAGCTATATATTATACATTTTACTATTTATTTAATTACTTTGAATCATTATGCACACAGGCTATAACTGTAAACTTTAAGATATTTTGCTGGCATACCTCTTAAAATAATTTTTAAGAGCTGCAAATCCCCTTGTACATTTTCATCTGACATACAGAGTGTCTTCATAATTTTAAATAGTTGCCAAAGATACATTTCTAACTGTAAATATTTCTACTTTATAATAATTCTACAAGACTGCAAAACTGAAAAATATTTTTATGCATATCATATAAAAAAGAAAATTTTATTGGAAATGTATCTCTTGATAGATGTACGTAGATTTCCTTCCAAATTATTTAATGGATATAAGAATGGGAATGATTTATTGTTAGGAAGAATAAAGGTTAAGTGGAAATGAATAACAAAAAAAAGAGAGGGTGTTCAGTCACTACATAGCATGGGGCTTATAAAAATTATTAATAAATTTATTTATAAGAGAATTCATAATTCATTCTTCTTAAATTATGCTAAATCTAACAAATAGACAGGATAGGATAAATTAGCAGATCAAAATGTGATAAATGAGAGAAATTTTTGGGAAAAAAATCAGTGAAAATGGTTAAGAAGAATGAAATGTAAACTGAAACCAATATACAATTTTTATTTGAAAATAAAATATTGATTTTTAAGAAATAATCATTAAGTTTTCATCTCCTCAAAATTATGAAAAATATATAACTCAGATATAGACTGAGATGCAAGATAATTAAGACAATTCAAGTTCTTTCTTTTTATTGGGAAGGGAGAAGATGAAATGTTGGTAGAAATTTTTCAGTATGCATTTTATGAATCTTGAATATTTTAATCCTAGGACAGATAGGTAGGTAGTCAGATAGATAGATAGGTAGATAGGTGGGTGGATAGATGGATGGGTGGATGAATGGATGAAATGATGGATGAATATATAAATGAAATAAAGGTTGAATGTATGCATAGATAGATAGGTAGATAGGTAAAGAGATAGCCAGCTAGCTAGATAGGCATAAGATAGAAATATGGAGACAGAGCCTTGCCATGAGTTTGTTGCCTGGATAAAATCAAACATTAGTATTTCCTAGTCATCATAGTTGCTTTGCTTCCTCCAACTTATCCTTCTGGGTGATGCAATCTTCAACAATTCTTGTAGTATGGAAGAGGAAGGTCTTTAAAAAAAATTAACTTTTTTTTTTAATATATTAAAGTTTTTATTTTTTATATTATACATGTAAAAAGATAATTCTGTGTATAAGCCTTTCCCAAAAAGCCCTACTAGTAAATAATAAGCAGTGGCTTGCCCAAATCAGGCAGACTTGTATAACTGGAGTCATAGCATCCATGAGAGGAGGGAGAAAGGTTATGTAGCTGGTCTGATGGCTATCACACTTCTGCTTGAGGTTAATACCCTTAGCTTACCTCCCAGATCTCTTCTTCTGTGTGTTTTTTCTTCTTTCATTTTCTTATTTTTACCTCCCCCTCCTAAAATTAGGGAGGTATAGAGATTTGTCTCAGCTTAAAAAGATTGCCACTGTCTTATCTAAGAGTGTTTGGTGTGAAACTTTGAAAAGAATTACAAGATTGTGATTTCACTTTTTTTTCCCCCCACAGGTAATACGTAAATGTATTTGTTCCAATATACATACAAATTCAACTTAAGAACACATCTACAGAACCTCTTTCTTTTTTTTTGAGACAGAGTCTTAAGCTGTTGCCCTGGGTAGAATGCCGTGGCGTCACAGCTCACAGGAACCTCAAAGTCTTGGGTTTAAGCAATTCTTTTGCCTCAGCCTCTCAAGTAGCTGGGACTACAGGTGCCCACCACAACATAGTTGCTTTGCTTCCTCCAACTTATCCTTCTGGGTGATGCAATCTTCAAGTTGTTGAAAAGGTAAAGTACCTATGAATGGGTTATTTTTTGTGGATGAAGCTATTTTTTTGTTTTTGTTGTTGCAGTTGTCACTGTTGTTTTAGTTGGTCTGGGCCAGGTTGGAACCCGCAGCCTTGGTGTATGTGACTGGTGCCGTTATCCACTGAACTACAAGCACCACCACCCCCAAAATTAACATTTTTGTGATCCTAGTATGTAACTTTACAAATATTCTGAATTTTGAATATTTTAAGAAGAGATCAAATAATATCAATTCTACCACAGGCTTTGTCCTTAGCAGAAATATATTTAAGAGAAGCAAAGATAAGAACCTCTAATGTGAGTTTATGGTGTGTCAGAAAAATAGGCTTATCAAACAAAAAGTTTTCATAATGTCCTTTATTTCTTACCCTAGAGAGTTTTGCAGCCCAGTATAGTGGACCAAAATATGATTCAAGATGGATTAGAATTATACTTTTATTTTCTACACAGGAAAAAGAATAATTTTGTAAGGGGACTTGGGAATAAGAGAATCTGCCTGATGCTGTCAACTACAGGCAACTTGTTAGACATATCAATTTTTAAGAAAGAAGAGACAAATTGAATTTGGGTTCTAGAAATTGTCTTCTTTAACACATCCATCACTGTACCTTGATGGAAAGTCTCTCCAGACCCTAGGGGTATAAATAGAATTATTGGTTCATGTAGCTAGAAAGTTTAGAGGCAGAGCATGAATCAGGGCTAATTTGATTTAATCCTAATGGCTTTAAAGAAGAACATGCAAACTCCTCCTATTCTGGGGATAGAATTAACCTTAGGGTACTACCACTCCTTCCTATAAGTGGTAGTCTTTGACCTTCCCCAAGCTGGATAAACTGCATATGTTTGAGAAAGTGAGTGCCTTGAGGTTGGTTCTAACCCCTTTCATCTCCCATTAAGGGACAATATAAGAGATCACAAAAAGCTTCCAGGAAATCATACAGCAGAAGGATAAAGAGACAACTCACTTAAAAAACAATAGATTATCTTATTACAGTAAGAATTTCATATTTACAATTTTCCCATCATTTAAGTGGCAGTCCCCTTTGAAGTCTTTGTTTAAAGAGCCATTACTTCTCATGAACATCTTTTCCTGAATACTGTGGAGCCAGCCTTCCTAACTCCTGGTGGCACAAAGGACTCACCTTTCTAGGGATGTTTATTCTCACTAGTGCTGGCCTTCACGTGGGGTCACCACCATACCACAGTGGAATTTTGGCAGCAGCACTCCAGAGAAGCATAGCAAAATAAATAATAAGATAAAAACAAAACAAAACAAAACTTAGTATGCCAAGTGCAAAAGAATCAAGAATCTAAAGTATATAGAATATCCCAGGATAGGCAGAGAGAAGTTGTTGAAAAGGTAAAGTACCTATGAATGGGTTATTTTTTGTGGATGAAAGAAAAGCCCTCATATTTTCATCTTGTTAACTTATCTTTTGTTATGAAGGTGTTGGCCATTACTCTTTTGAAGTGAGAATAAAACCAATTATCTCCTTTCCAATTTTGCAGTAGGATACAGGAAGTTTAAATGGCTATGAAGTTTACTGCCCTTTATTTGATTATCCAAAAGTATGGTATGGCTGAAAATACCCAGGTGTAACCCGCTGTTGCATTCATGCTCTATCATGCTCATGTTCCATTCATACCCCTGGATATGATCCTCTGACTACTTCTCAAATAGGCTTTGTTATACACTATTTCTTGGGGGTCAGAACACTTTCACTAATATAAAACAAAACAAAACTTTACCCTCTATCCTCAAAAATCCTTTAATTGAGGAATCTGGATTTGTGTCCATGAGACATTGAGCAATCAGTGAACACAGAATAAGAAGAAATTAGATAATCATTCCTAAAGCTAGAGTAGGTGCTTTACATGCATTATCTCATTTAATCTCATAATAAAGCTGGACAATTTATTACAAACCTATTTTTCTCTTCCTCAATAAACTTTGTTTCGTGTTTGCCTTACTTTGCAGTGTGTTGTCATTTTTTGACCAAGAACACTCCAAGATCTGAGGATTCAGGCAGCTGCCTGAAGCCCCAATATTTTAGGAGGCAGACTGCAGCCTTGAAATCTAACAGAATCAGAATATGAGTTCTATTACTGTATGACTGTAGACATATGAGTTCTGTGACTATGTTCTGTATGACTTTTGGAACACCTGTATCCTCCCTTTATTCCATTGGAGAAGTGGAGATGAGGCAATTGCTTTTATTTTCATTATAAAGTGTTATGGTTAAACATCCACATGACAAAAGACAATAAGATAAAACCATACAAATTTATTAATGTGCATAATGCACAGAAGTCATACAAAAAAGAGAGAAACACTTAAAAAAGGCCAGATGATTGATGCTTAAATACTCTCTTTATTGAGAAGAAGCAATTGGTCCTGACGGCCAGACAATGTTCATAAATGATTCTCTCTGGACATTAAATGGGACTGAGGGACAAACAATAGCTTGTGGCTAAGTTACAATAGGTGAAGGGCAGAACAGCACAATGAACAAAGGTTGTCTTATTACAGTCCTTCCATTAATCTCTTGGTGCTACCCTTTGAACAATAAGTGAAAAGTCTGTCTAGGCATAGTTATGGCTCCCAGTCTCTTTTCTGGTGGTTAATCTGTCCCAGTTACTTAATTAGATTATTAGGGAGGGAATTTTAAGACAATTGCACTTTCTTTTTGGAAGAAGTGATCTCACTCAGATAAGGGAACTTCCAGAGAGAGCCCCTCCTGGTGTTTTTGAAAAGAAATAGGATTAGAAATACAAAAAGGTGAAGAAAGATCAGAGACAGCATGTTAAAGCTCCATGTTTTGGGGCATCCTTTTCTGAGCCCCAATGCTGCTTTCATCATTTATACAATGTAGACAAAGACATTTTCTTGTTTATCTTCCAGGACTACCAAGTAGATAAGAGGAAGCCTAGAGACTACAAACTGTTTTATGACAGATAGACAAGAACCAACCTTAGAAATGATCTAGTCCAACACCAAATGCTTACTGATGAGAAACTGAAGGAACAAGAGAATGAAGTGAATGAATTAAAACTGAACAATAATTTAAAGTATAACTAACCAGGCCTTCTAATTTCTAGTCTATACTTTTCAATTTGTGCAAATATGGCTTTCTATAGTGGAAAATATTACTATTAATTTTATTAAAACATTATCTTTTTCACCCTTTTTTTGACACTTAACTCAGAGAGACTAGGTATAGCAAATAGCAGTTAATCATGGTAGATATTTGCCACTTGATATTAATATAGCTAATGATAGAGTTCGAGATTTCCTGTCTTAAAATATGTCTCTTTAGCATAACCATTGTTCTGAGCTGATTATGTTGGCAAATAGCAGACACAGGAGAAGCCCTGAAAACAAAAGTAAAAGTTACCCTTTTAAAAGGGAAATTTACATTTATAAAAGAAGTCTCCACTGGTAAGTGTCTGTCTGTCTCTTTCTTTCCCCATCTGTCTCTCTTCCTCTTCTCACTCCCACCTCTTTCCCTCCCCCAGGAGAGAAGGCAAACTCTAAGTCACTGGGGACTCTTAGGTATTGACCCAAGTCTGTATAATAAGCGTTATACTAGTTCAAGATGTTTTCCTGGCCTTCTCCTTATAACCAAGCCTTCCACAGACCCTTCTTTCTTTGCTTCCATGGTTGATGGTATTTGAGCTGCCTTTTTGAGACCTGC
Organism: Loris lydekkerianus; assembly: GCA_963574355.1. Lineage (NCBI taxonomy): Eukaryota > Metazoa > Chordata > Mammalia > Primates > Lorisidae > Loris > Loris lydekkerianus. Next base: position 25,709 of record CAUYPK010013293.1, on the reverse strand, counting down.
TCGTGAGAATTACTCATTCTTTGGGTACCTAGTATGTGCATATAAAATTTACATGTTAATAAACTTCTGGTTGTTTTTCTCTTGTTAATTTGTCTTTTCTCATAGAAGTCCATGAAAACTACACACATACGGTAGACAAAAAAACATCCAGTGGTCCCTGTCCCAATATATTGGACTTTGAGTTTAGATTAAGACTTGATGTTGACGAATGCTCCTAATAGATACACTAATCTCTTTAATGTCAGCTTTTAGTTTTTTCTTCTAGAGTCCTTCATAGGCCAGTACATGGTACAACTTTTCAGAAGTGTGGCTTTAATTTAGCAAATTCACAACTATGAGAAATTTTGTATACCGGATTGTCCAGGAAATAAAAAAGGGTGATAATAATATTTGCACAGTACCTATAGTTCATAAAGTATTTTTACTCAAAAGATTTAATATATTTTCTTATTTGTGCTTTTAAAATATTCTGCATTGGCTAAATGTGCCCTGGGTCTAGTGACACAAAGACAAACAAGATGGACTGTCTTTCTAAAAGTTTACAGTCTATTGGGCATGTTTAGAAACTTTTGGTTTACAGGTATGTGTAAAACTCATGCTCCCTGGGAAAAAAAATGCACATCCATGTGACTCTAGATTACTGTTTTCTACCTTTTTTTTACCTTATGGCACACTTGAACCTGTAGTTAAACTTCTATGTTACACTTAAATTACATTGATTGAAAAAAAGTTAAAAAATAAATACACTTACTATGCTTTGAACATTTTTTGAAAATAATTTAGTTAATGGTCTTTAAAATTTTTTTATGACACACCTAAGGTCCTCTCACAGCACACCAGTGTGCCATAGCACACCAGTTGTAGATCACTGCTTTAGATGGTTCAAGGGCCTTCTCCCTACCAAAGTCAAGTCTAGAGATTCTAGGGATTTGAGAAGCTACAAAAAAGGGTGCTTGAAGGAGGATGGGAGAAAATACTTGCCTGCTGAATAAGGAAATCTGAGGTATCCACAAACATTATGAGAATGCTATGATCAGCACTAAGCTATTCTTGCCAAAAAAGGGAAAAGAATGTGGATATGACATAACCTATGGTAGTCAATGACCAGTAGAAAAGGACAAAGGTGCCTGGAGGTACAAAGAGACTTATGAAAGAATTACAAACAATTTCAAATGGAGAGAAACAATGTATTAAAACCTCTACATTAGCCTTGTGTCTCTGTCTTTCTCTTCTCACACATGAAAGGGACTTGCTTCCAAGTGTCTTTGGTAGTGCTTAAAGTTTTTTCTTTGTCCTTAAATAGAATTTCTGTTTGTTATACTAAAGCCCATGTAAAGTGACTTGTGCTTTCTGTTCACTCTGCTTGTGTTGCTTCAGTTTTACTCTTGGTTTCTAAACACTTTCACTTTCTATTCCTGCTGTACCTCACTTGAAAGTTCTAGTTCTGACAAATAATTGAACCTGGCCAACAGGGTTCCTGAAAACAGGACCTGCAACCTTCAATAGGATTATAGCCCTTATATCTTATACAAGTAGTCCTGGGTTATAAATGAAGTAGGTTCTGCATGTTTGTTCCTAAGCTGAATTTGTATGTAAGTTGGAAGAGGTACATTCACCCATTACCTGTAATAGCCTCCATTCATAAGTGTGAGACATAAATGAATCTGATGTTCGTAATATGGGAATATCTGTGCAGTAGTCTAAAGAGCAACTCTGTACTGTAAGTAGAATACGTGATATGATTATTGATATTTTATGGAAGAATAAGCAAAGGTTCATAAAGGTTAAGCAACTCACCCTAAAGCATGCAGTTAATAAGTAATAAAGCTAGAAAAAAATCCTACTGATTCTATTTTCATCATTTAAATTATAAAAGTAGTCCAAAAGAGAATGTTCATCTACTCTTAACCTTCTTAAACAAAACAATTTTCAGCAAAGAATTTTGTAACCTGCTAAACTAAACTTCAAAATTGGTGGAGAAATCAAATCTTTTACTGACATGCAAACACTGAGGAAATTCACCACAACAAGATCAGCTCCACAGGAAGGAAACCTAGCTTCAACAGTGGCATAAAGGATAAAACTAAGCAACATGATCAGCTCCACAGGAAGGAAACCTAGCTTCCATAATAGCATAAAGGATAAAACTAACCAATGGACTTTCACAAAATAAAATGAATAGAATTCTACCATACTTACCAATTCTCTCAATAAATGCAAATGGCTTGAATTTACCACCAAAGAGACACAGACTGGTTGATTGAATGAAAAAGCACAAGTCATTGACATACTGTCTCCAGGAAACACACCTAAGCTCAAAGGACAAAATAGGACTTGGTTCAGTGGTTCTCAACCTGTGGGTTGAGACCCCTTTTTAACAATGAAAATACACTGCAGTGTTAGGAAAGTTGAGAACCACTAACTTGGGGGAAAGGTTGGAAAACAATATTTCAGGCAAATGGAAATCAGAAGAAAGGAGGGGTTGCAATCTTATTTTCAGATATAAGTGGATTTAAAGAAACTAAGGCTGCCGGCGCCTGTGGCTTAAAGGAGTAGGGTGCCAGCCCCATATGCTGAAGGTGGTGGGTTCAAACCCAGCCCCGGCCAAAAACTGCAAATAATAAAAAAAAGAAAAAAAAGAAACTAAGGCTAAGAAAGACAAAGACATTTACTTCATGCTGGTCAAGGGAAGAGGACATTTCAGTTCTATTTATGCACACAACTTAAATACTTCGAGATTTATGAAACAGACTTTAATTGGCCTCAGCAATATAATATCCTACAACACCACAATAACTAGGGATTTTAACATCCCTCTGACAGAACTCAAAACAGAGAGACAGATTCTATAAACAAAAATAAAACAAAGAAATGAGGGACTCATTGAGAATGGAGAATCTTCAAAGAAGTCAAAATAGACCTCCCATTTGATTCCACAATCCCATTAGTAGGCATCTACCCAGAAGGAAAAGAAAATCATTTTCTCATAAGGACATTTGCACTAGATTTTTTGCCACAGTTCAATTTAAAACCACCAAGATATAGAAACAAGCTAAATGCCCATCAACTCATGAATGGATTAATAAACTGCAGTGTATGTGCACCATGGAATAGTAATCAGCCATAACGAATATGGAAACCTTTTCTTTTTTCTATTAACTTGGATGGAGTTGAAACACATTCTTTTTAGTCAAGTATCACAAGAATGAAAAAGTAAGTATCTAATGTATTCCATCATAATATGAAGCCAGTAGATGATCTAACACATACCCACATAAGAGAAAAACTCAATTGAATTCAAGAGGAGGTAAGGACCCAGGAAGGATGGGGTAGAGAGGAGGAGGGAGGGGGTTGGGTGTGCTCCCATTTAATAGGCACTATGTAAAGGTATATGGCACACCTTCTGTGAGCGAGCCACAACTACTACAGGGATTTTACCTAACAAATAAAAACACTGTAACCTAATTGTACCCTCACATTAATCTGAAATAAAAAATTAAATAAACTTAAAAAGATAATAAGTAAGTTATAAAAGTGGGGTATGCTCATGGTATATTAAAAAAATTAGTTCAAAAGAGTATAAAATGGAAAATTTTAGTTCTTAGTTCCCTATCCCTTCCTATAACTCATTTACATTTCCAACAGGTAACCATTATTTATGTTTTCTTGGTTATTTTCCAGGAACGTTTGTTCTATGTATATGCAAACTGCCTGAGTAAATATGTTTATACTCTACACATTGTTCTGGACTTTGTTCATTTAAACATTTTCCACATTAACACATATGGATCTACTTCATTCTTTTTTAACAGATATTACCATAATTTATTTAACCAGTCCTCTGTTCAAAGGAATTTATAAATATGCTATTTTGCATTTAAATCTATGTTCCTTTCATTCCACTGGAAGTTGAATACAACCTCAGTTTCTTTGCACAGAAATAGAAATACGTTCCTTGTTTACTTTAGTCTCCATGTAGGTACGTCTAGTATAGTTCTCACTGCCCCATCAGCACTTTTCATATGGTAGCAGTAAGTAATATCCACTGTATAAATAGCTGGGTCCACCTTGTGGGGCTGAAGAGAAACTTCCCCTTTGCCCTGAAAGTTAGCTGAAAGATCACCTTAAGGGCAAAAATCTGACAAGTGCATGCTAGTAATGATTTGAACACCCACCATTACATATTTTCTGCATGTCTTGTTGATTAACAAGCATGCAGCCAGAGTGCAAAAGCAAAAAAAATGTGTGAAATTCAATAGTTTCAGTCGTTTTTAAAATTTGGGAATAGAATTTTTCCTAAATTTGTATCTAAAATCCAATTATGGACTGCTTATATAGTAAATATAATACTTAAAAATTATAAAAAAGATTTTCTCCTGGATAGAAATGCTAGGGGAAATAAGAGGATATACATGACTCCTGGGCAGTAGGAGAGCCAGGCATGGGAAAGGAATATCATTCAATTCTGCCACTTTATGCATGAGGATATCAGAACCAAGATCTTAACATATGTTGCATAAAGTCTTGGAAGATGTCTTTTCCTAAATTGACTATAGTCTGACCACCGGAAGGTCTGTTGAGAAATTAAATTCATAAAAATAATTGAATTTCTACATCACTTGAAAGAGGTAAACATGATTTTTTACACATTCTTCTCATCAGCACATGGTGCATTCTCTAAGATTGATCGTATCTTAGGCCACAAAACATGCTTCAACAAACAATATTTTTTTAGGTACTGATGAGCTGAAAATGCTACTTTATGGTACCATTAAGAAGGTGCAACCACATGATGAATTGAGTAAAAACTATAAAAAATTAGAGTTATTTGGGATAAAAAGTGATATTAAGTAATAATGAACATACTGCTTTTTTAAAAGGAAAGAGATGTTTGTCAATACATCTCTCTAAAACCTAAATCCTTCTTTAATGTTCATCAGCATATGCAGAAAAATTAATGACATTTCATACTTTTTTTTGTATTTACTGATGCTGTTACTTATAATCTGCTGTTCTAAAAGTTTTCAAGGAGATTAATATAGTAGACAACTTTTGGCATAGTTGCAGTGTTCAATGCCTCATCCACAAACCCATACATACCCATGTTCAGACTGACAGATATGAACCCCTGAAATTATGGTTATCCCATGATTAGCTACAGCTGATTGGAATAGGTGTCCCACCTGTCCTGACCCATGCTAGGCAGTCTCTCTCTCTCACTCCTTAGAGCTTGGAATTGGGATAAGAATATTAATTCTACTAGTCCTTTGAACTGAAAACACATGAAATCCAGAGCTATAAGATAACATCCTATGACTCATGCTTGGAAGCAAAAAAATAAGTCTACATGGAAATATGGATGAAATGGAGAGCAAAACATGGAGAGAAGCAAAATGAGGGAGAGAGAAAGAGAGATATACTTCTCATCCCCATGTACCCAACTACACTCCCTATGCTTCCTGCCCGGAGAAAGTCTCTATTCTTAACAGTAATTTTATATTTAAAAATCTCTGAGAAAGTCTCAATTCTTTTTTTTTTTTTAATTTTTAATTTTTTTTTATTATAGATAAAAATATGCACCATAGATGTGGCCCAATTCTTAACAGTAATTTTAGATTTAAAGATCTCTGAGAAAGTCTCTATTCTTACCAGTAATTTTCTTCTTCTATTGCATGATGCACAGTTGCATGAGCTCAGGAAACTGCTACCAATGTGAGCACTGAATGTCAACAAACACAAATATTTCCTGAATGTTTACTTATGTCTATGGTACTGTGTTATGTGTAGGATATGAACAAAGGAACAAGGTAGACATGAGGGGGAGCTCATATTCAGAAGAATGAACTTGATGCTGATAATGAGGAGGTACGGCCTTTGCTGCTGGAGTGATAACAGTGCCTGGCCTGGTCTTCAGGCACTGGGGACACTTTCCATGAGGAAATGATGTTCAGGCTGAGGCTGATGAATACAAAGTATGGAAATAACAAACTTCACCTGCATGTGGATCAGAACCTACTTCTTGTCATTTCCCAATTGCATATACCAAATAATTCATGGAAACAAACATATTTAACTCTGTTCTTCCCATTCATAAAATTTCACAGGTAGTTTGTATGGCTGGAAGAACAAAGAAAGAAAGCCCAGAGTGAAAATGTCAATTTAAATGAAAGTGAAAAGCAATAGATGTATTTCCCATCCTTCTGAATAGTGATCCATGATTCCAAGCCTCCATCCATTTCTTTCAAACTCAGAGGTTGAAGTAACATTTCAGGTGTTTAAGACAACCTTACTTAGATGAAAACAATTGGACTACAGAAGAGTCATTATTTCTTTATGTTGGATGAAAGGAAATCATAGAGAACTGCAGCTTGCCACGTGGGATACGGAGCAGGAATTAAATAGACATCCTCTTTAGGAATACTGGCTTCAACTTGATTAATCAGCTAATCAAAGGTCTTGGTTTAATTTTAATTTCCTTATCAACTGAAAGCAAGACTTTCTAGAGCACACCATCTGTGTAAACACAGCAGCTATGGGTGATGGGAGGTGGTTTCTTCTCTGTGCTGGAATCTTTGCTTAATTTCTTTCTTTTAGTTATGGCTCAGCTAAAGGCACATACATATACTACTTTTCTACCTACCTTTTCTTTTTTTTTTTTTCTTTTTTTAACTGACCTTTTATTTTAACAAAAAAGAGAGAGCTCTAAAGTGCTAGGTGAGTATTGATAGTTAGCTAGGTAAGTGTAGGCATAGAACATGCCAGGCAGGAATAGCTGAATGAAAGCCCCAAAGTGGGAGGGAATGTGGAAGGTTGATACAACTGGGCAGAGCAATGTGAACTGAGTGCGGGGAGAGAGACTAGAGAGAGAAGGAGAGGGCAAATTATTCAGGGTTTTGAGGCCATAATAAAAATTTTGGAAGTTGTCAAAGGGTTTAAAGCACAGAAATGATATGGTCAGATCTGCATTTTAAAACAGAGGATCAGAGGGAATGGATATAAGAATATTTGAAAGTGATTGCATTAGTTTGTATGACAGAGGCTAGGCTGGTGATGATGGGCAAAATAGATAAAGGGGAATAGATGTGAAAGCTATTTCAGAGGTAGAATTTATTGGCTTGGCGATTAATGTGTCTCCAAAAGAGAGGGAAAAGATGGCTATGTTTGTATATTGTGTCATTTGCTGTGATTAGAAACCTTGGGGGGAGGTATGTTTGGGTCAAGTTAATTCTGTTCATATTGTGTGTGAAGCTTTCATGAGACATCTAAAAGTAGGCAGATATGGAGCTCAAAAGACAGATTAGGGTACAATTTTTAAATTTATTATTTATTAAAATATAAGTGGTACTTGAATTAGTAGTTATACTTCAAAATTTCTTAAGGTAGTTGATCCAAAATATAAAGGTTCATCATAGGAGGAAGACAACAGAGAAGCCTACAAAGAGAGAGAGTGGGAAGACCAGAGAGTGGACAGCCACTGGGATAACTCTGGTTGTACGACCACAAATACTGAAGGGGGGGGGGGGCAGAGGGACGACACATTTCTAAATATTTCCTGGCAATTTCTGAAGACTCTCCAACTTCTCTTCAAATTACAGGGAAACCATCCAGCAATCAGTCACAAAGATAATTTTGTTCCAGAATTGTGCTAGAATACAGGTCAGTTTTCTATTACTTTAAAACTTTCTTTTTTCACAATAATTGAATGTCCACTGTTTAGTGGTTTTAGCAAGGACTTGTCAGAAAGCCAAAGAATGTAACTTCAGAAGAATAGAGATGCTAAATGGCAACTGACAGAGAAGGTAGGCTTCAAAATTTCCAATTATGTTTGAGCTATAGAAGCTCTACAGTGGCCCCTATGTTGCCCCACGATGATGTGAGAAAATTGAATTGTTTACTCTTTTACACAAAGTGCAGGAAATTCCATGCTTAGAGTCCCCCTGTCCATCAGAGGGCTCCAAACACATAGGTGATCATTTGATTAGAGCTCCCAGGGCCTAATCAAACAATGATGAGTTTCAAAGGCTATCTGCAAAACAAGTGTATTTTTGTACAACTCGGTCATACAATAGAGTTAGTGTTAGAAACACTGATGAAAAAAATAGATGAAGCTATTATATTTCTCTACTTGGAAGTCTTTTCCCAACTGCATATAATTTACCCAGGTTGGCAACCTACAAACTTCTTTGTTAGCAAATTATAGTGTACAATTACCTCTTAACTCTGTTTCTCTTTTGTTTCTTTACCCTCTTGTTCTTTGAATAATTTCTTCTTTTTTTCCCTCTCTTCATGAAGCTTGCAAAGACAAAAAAGAAATTAAACTGAAAAACAATAGGGGAAGCTCTCTTCTTTCCCACCCTTGTCCTACTGGTCTGTTATAAACAATTTTTCTAGAAGTTACTTAAAACACATGGACATAATGTAAAGTTATTTTCAGAGTTCAAAATCGGGACTCATGCTATAACAAAGGAACAAACACTACTTTTAAAAGTGAGATACATTGTCATCCCATATTTTCCCCAAATTCCTCAAGGATATGCCATCCACTTTTAAATGCACTGGATTTGAAAAGCTTACATATACATATATGCAAGTTTTGAACAATTTTTTGAATGGCTTTGGGGCTCACACTTAGGTGTTGAGCTGAAGAAACTGCCAAAGACAGTCTGTAAGTTTAACCTTTCTGCTCCATCTCTGAACTGTACCTACTGGAATGATGCCATTCCTGGGTATAGAGTTTGATTCCAGCAGAGTTTTCCTTTTTGCTCGGAGAATGGTGGGTTCTCCAGACAGAGAGTACTTTCTTTTCAAAATGAGTTGATTCTACTTTGGGTCTAGAATGTTTAAAATCCCCAATGGATCTGTAGAGGTTGTATTTATTGCCAAGCCACAGCTTCATTGACCCCTCTATCTCCAGAACATCATTGGGAGAACAAGCCCACCATTCAAGTAGACAAGCAAGTCATATAGTTTGAAAAATACAATGTAAGAGGAGCCTCCTTTGGACCTTGTTGTTCAACCAAAAGTATGTAGGAAAAGAGAGTTACTGTGCCTGTCTCTCCTTGTCTGCTGACCATGAAACAGAAGGACACTAATTGCATCAGAATGCTATGTAGTCTCTGGATGAACTATACAAGGTCTGACAATTAAGTTTACAAATTTATCCTAGAAAAAGTGCTTCATAACTCACTGCTAAACATCACTGCCTTAACTTTGAAATACTTCCATTGGGAAGCTTTGCAGTGAGGATACTAGCAGCTAGTCTGCCCTTCAAAGCAAGTCTGGAACTCTTTTCCTGAAGTGGCCATCAGAATTGTTGTCATATAGCACACAAAAACATGCAACAGAAGTAATGAATGTCAATAAGCAAAACACTACCACACATCAACATGAACACACCTGTGGGATACTGATATACCAAGGTTATGAAACCTTACCGAGTTGTTTCTATGGTGCTGCCAACATAAGTGCATGGTGGAAAGTTCATAAACTTAATTGTCAGAATTTGGCGTAACAGTTCTGATGTTCATTCCAGAAAAAGAGTTCCAAAATGTCTTTAAAGGATGGACTAGTGACTGGTGTTGGTGCATAGATTCCCAAGGGGAGTATTTTGAAGGTGATCATAGTGATATTCAGCAATGAGGTAGGTAGCACTTTTTCTAGGACGAGTTTACTATCCTAAGTGTGAGACCTTGTATATTTCTGTCTGATGGATTCCTCCTTGGTTCAGCAACACCTGGTCATTTGGAAATGTAACTTCCATATATGTCACTTCCACATGTGTTTTATGGTACTAAGACAGATCATAAAATACAAATGAATATGCACAGATTATAGGTTTTAGGCTGATTTGTATTTATTAAACTCTTTTCTACATGTGGTATTATACTATACTTGACACCCCATTTAAAAAATTCATAAAATGCATTTCAAATACTTTTTTGACCAAAGATCACAATCAGATATCTGACCTGATTTGGTGATTTTTTTCTGTACATTTTTATTTAATGAATTGACATCACCTTTGATCTGAGAAGATTTTGAAATAAACTAGAGTATACAAACAGAGGAATCAAATATCTTCTCCTAAAAGCCACTTCTGGGATGCCTCCCAGATGCTTTTTGATTGCCAGAAGAAGCATTATTAAACATAGTCTGAGAGACATGACTGAGAAGGGTATTTTGTGTAATTTAAACAGCAGGTGGCTGTTCCTTGTTAATTATAGCACAAAGGCAAAATTCTAAAAACTGACAAGAGCATCATCTCTCAACAGTTTCCTTTACCCACTAAAGCCTTTGGCATTGGGTTAATTGGTATATAAGGAAGATTTCTTTGGTCTTCTCTGCCCTATCTTGTTTATTTTTTTCCACATCCCATAAATTAATCACCAGAGAATTTTGGAATCTTTTGTGAAGATGAAGACAGATGATCCCATTTGTCACTTTGGTCTCGTTTCTTCACAAACATAGTTTCGAGAGGAACTTGTTCATATGTGGGGTTTGAGGGGAGGAAAGCAGTAGGTAGGGAGAGGGGGAGAGTTGGCAGGGAAGAGGTGGGGAGGGAAGCCTTCCTGCTTGAAGAAAACTCTGTAGTCCTAACAGTAAACGAGTTATATGTAAACAGAAATGACATCATAAAATCAATTCTCTTTTTATTAATGTCCAAAGCCACAGAATCTGTCTGCCACTGTGTCTATTCTAAATCAATCTCATGTGGAATATTCCACTGGCTTATGGTGCCAAAGAGTAAGAGAGAAATGGTTTTGTCATTGGAATATATGCTACTACAAAAACTGAGACGGTCATAAACTCTGTTGTATCCAGGACTCCTCCAATGGAAGTGTCCTTTGTTCAGGGACTCCCGCTGGCTTAGAGCCATGTGCTGTGGCCTGAGGCCCCTCCACTCAACCCTCCCTTCCTTCTTGCCTTTCACAGTGCCCAGCCTGGACAGTGGTCTAAAGTGGGTTCTCCCTGCCTACCCCTGCTCCCTTGTTTTCATTTCACACAGGTGATTTCCTAATAAATCTCCTGTCCATCTAAAGCTTTCTCAGCTCCAGCTTCTCAGAAGCTGATGAACTGATGAACAGATATTTTATTTAACTTCTCTAGGCTTTAATTCCCTCGTTTACAAAAGGATGTTAAAAATGTTAATGACATCACAGATTTCTATAAGGATTAAGTAAATGATGTAGGCAGCACTTTTTGGCACCATTTTGGTGCAGTTCTTGGCCCCCTGCCCACATACACCCTTCATTGCTCCAACCTTTAGGACAGCTACCAGCCAGCTCCTGCGTCGGGGGCCTCTTCTCTGCCTCTCCTTCAACACATTGTGACTGCTCTCTCAAGCTTATGGGACTTGGTATTTTTTCTTTCTTTTTCAAGATATTTTCAAATTTAGCAACAGGTTAGTTCAGTGAATAATTATAGCAACAGCACCTTGAAATAAATGGCATGCATGAATTTTTTTTTTTTTTTTTTGCCTGGGGCTGGGTTTGAACCCACCACCTCCGGCATATGGGGCCAGTGCCCTACTCCTTTGAGCCACAGGTGCCACCCAATATTTTTAAACTTATACGGCAAATACTTTCATTAGTCTCAAATCATTAACTTTCTAAACAGACAAGGGGTAACAATTTAAAGAGTCTTCTCATTCCACCCACCATTATCTTTTTTTGTTTGTTTTCTTTTTAAGCCATAGAAATCACAGCATGGAGGGTAAATTACTTTAGGACCAAAAAACGTAGTCCTGTCCTGGAACTCCTAAGAGAAGTAGCCTCCATGACACATTTCTTGAGACTCAGCAAGAACCCTCGAGCCTAAGCCTATCATGAATGTCCTTAAGCGTATAGTTTCAAAGCAGTAAAAGCCTATGCTCCCTTTAATTATTTATGTATTATTATTTAAACTTTTTAATATTTTAACCATTATGAGTACATAATAGTTGTATATATGCGTATTTATAGGGTATATGTGATGTTTTGATACAGGCATACAATGTGTATTAATCAAATAAGGGTAATTAGAATATTCATCACCTTAAGCATTTATATTTCTTTGTATTGAGATATTCTAATTTCACTCTTTTAAGTTTTTGAACATGTACTAAGTTATTGTTGATTCTAGTCACTGTTTTGCACTATGTTCATTCTATCTACCTAACTATACATTTGTACCCATTAACCACCTGGCATTTCCCCTCCCTCCCACTACTCTTCTCAGCCTCAGCTAACCGTCATTCTACTCCATCTTCCTGAGATCAATGGTTATAATATTTACGTATGCTCCCTTTAGAGATAATCACATAATGAATTGCCAAAGGGGACTGAATACCTCAAGCAAGGGAAGAGACAATTTTCTTCCCCCACACTGGGACAGCTACATCCAGTCTGAGGTGGCAGAAGCAGTGCCCTTCTCCTGTCTTCTCCTTCTCCCTACCTCCTAAGGCCTCAGCTGGAAGATTATTCTTGGGTTACGCCTTGCTGTCCTGTCCTTTGCCTAAGGCTCCTCAGATGGGACAATGCCATAGCTGACTATTGGTCAAAAGTTTGCAAAATAGTGAATTAGGGGTTAGAAGAAGTGAACAAAATGTGTCTTAGGATATTTGTTGCAGAAATACTTAGGATTTATTGCCAAACATTATGGTTAGGCTTAAATTATAGGATATATATATATATATTATTAAAACAAAATGTATTCTGTATTGCCAGTTAACCTCCAAGAAGAAATGGAAATAGTTTGAATTAATAATCTGTGCTTCCCTTTTAACACATCCATATTTAATGGTGGACAAGTTTCCTCTTGGTGAGGTGATTACCAGACATTGATTTGTCAAAACTACTTATCTATCTATCTATTTATTTATTTTTGAGACAGGGTCTTATTCTGTTGCCCTGGGTAGAATGCATTGGTATAATTACAACTCACTGCAACCTCAAACTCCTGGGCTCAAGCTATCCTTCTTGTTCAGCCACCTGAGTAGCTAGGGCTGTAGGCTAATGCCACCGTGCCTGGCTAATTTTTTCTATTTATTGTAGAGACAGGTCTTTCTCTTACTTGGGCTGGTCTCAAACTCCTGAATCAAGCAATCCTTCTGCCTTGGTCTCCAAGAGGGCTAGGGTTATAGGCTTGAGCCATCACTCCAGGTTAGATCTACTTACTGCACGCATTTAAAATCCAAAATCTCTATTAAAGTTCTAATTCAAAACATATTGTCCAGTTTCACCTGCCCCCATCTCCCTCGACCTTCTCTTTCTCTGTATAGCCTGAAATGGAATTACTGATCATATGGTGATTTTGTGTTTAGCTTTTTAAGTAATCACCATACTATTTTCCATAGCAGATGTACCATTTGACATTTGTACCAGCAGTGCATAAGGATTCCAGTCTCTCTTTATCCTTGCTGACATCTGCTGTGATGTGAGTCTGTGTGTGTGTGTGTGTATGCACTTGTTTATGGGAATTCTAACAATTGTGAAGTAGTATTTCATGGTTTTGATGTGTATTTATCTAATGATTAGCAATGTTGAGAACATTTTCACGTGCTTATCAACCGTTTGCATATAATTTTTTTGAGAAATGCCTATTCAAGCCCTTCAGCCATTTTTTTTTTTTTTTTTTTTTTTTAGATAGTATCTCATTATGTTGCTCTTGGTAGAGTGCCTTGGTGTCATAACTCACAGCAACCTCCAACTTTTGGGCTTAAGCGATTCTTTTGCCTCAGCCTCCCATGTAGCTGGGACTACAGGCATCTGCCACAATGTCTGGCTATTTTTTATTGTTGCAGTTTTCACTGTTGTTTAACTGGCCCAGGCTGGGTTTGAACCTGCCAGCCTAGGTGTCAGTGGCTGGCCCCATGACCACTGTGCTACAGGTGCCGAGCCCCCTTGGGTCGTTTTTAAATAAGCTCCTTTGTTTTTTCGTTGGTGAGTTGCAGGAGTTCTTTATATATTATGGATATTAGTCTCTCTGATCAAACACAATCTGCAAATATTTTCTGCACTTCCATGGGTTGCCTTTTTACTCTTGGTAGGAAATTTTGATACACAAAAAAGTATGTTTCCTGTGCTTTTGATGTCATATTTAGGAAATCATTGTCAAATCTAAAGTCATAAAGTCTTTTCTCTGTGTTTTCTTCTAAAAATTTTATAGATTTTGCTTTTATATTTGTCTTTAATAAATCTTGGGTTAATTAATTGTTTAATGTGGTGTCAAGTGTGTAACCTCATTCTTTTGCAAGTGGATATCCAGTTTTCTAGACACTGTTGAAGGGACTTCCCTTTCCCCCAATAAGTGATCTCAGCATTCTTCTCCAAAAAAATATTTAAACGTACTCATGAGGGCTGCTTTCTGGTCTCTCTGTTCCATCAGTTTATATGTATGCTGTGATTACTGTAGCTTTGTAACAAGTTTTGAAATCGGGAAGTGTGAGACCTCCAGTTTGGTTTTCCTTTTTCAAGATTGTTTTGATCATTTAGGGTTCATCACAATCCATGTGAATTCTGGGAAGGATTTTTCTGTAGCTGTAAGAAAAGTTGTGTTAAAAAAAAAAAAAAAAAAAAAAAAAAAAAAGTAGGGGCTTGGTGCCTGTAGCTCAGCAGGTAGGGTGCCAGCCACATACATCAGGGGTTTGAACCCAGCCCGGGCCTGCCAAACAACAGTGACAACTATGACCAAAAAGTAGCCAGGCATTGTGGTGGGCACCTATAGTCCCAGCTACCTGGAGGCTGAGGCAAGAGAATCACTTAAGCCCAAGAGTTGGAGGTTGTTGTGAGCTGTGACACCATAGCACTCTATCAAGGGTGACAGCTTGAGACTCTGTCTCAAAAAAAAAAAAAAAAAAAGGGGGGGGGAAACTATATTTGTAAGACTTTGTTTCTCTCAACAAAATTATATATTTGTTATAACATAAAAACAAAAGTATACATATAATTAATATAAAATATATAAAAATATAAAACAAAAATTAATGAATAACAGTATAAGGAAGTATATTAAAGCTATATTGCATAAAAAATGTTGTGTCAAATATACTTTTTTGAGAGAATATGTACTACATAAACCAAAGCCTTCTCTGTCCATCTTTCCCACTGTTGTGAGCTGAGCATTTTCTTTTGTTTGCTTTTCTCTGGCCCTATCAGAGAAATGACATTTTAGCTTGTCTCCTGTATTTCCTGTGTCCCTTCCCTGGGCTGTACCACCAGCGATTAGGCTAACTTCACCTTCTCTGGGCAGCTATTTCAAAGTAGTGTTGATACCACTTTCAGAAATTTCTTACTTCTTTCTGTTCAGGGAGACCATAAGCCTTAGGCACCCAACATCTCTATGTGCTGCTGGGATGGGTTATGTGAAACTCTCACCCACGGTTGATGTAAACAGTCATGTGGTTAATAATGCTTGTGCGTAGCTGGTAAGAACACAGCTGGAGAACATAAAGACTCAGCCTCCCTCTGCCAACTGGATTTTAATGACCAAACCACAAAGGTTTGGATTATTTAAATAAAATAGGACAAATGAAAGAAAAATTCAATACCTCTACAAAAAACAAAAAAAACAAACCATGTGATTTGTAATCTGCAGTACTATAAAACCAATGTCATATTTGAGAGGAAAAAAAGTAGAAACATTTCTTGGATATGCAGAGCAGACTATTTGTAGTTCAGTATTTGACCCAATAAACTGCATTATTAAAAATTTGCAGGCAGAAATCTCTTCCTTTTTCCTTTTAGAGGTTTGGTTTGATTTTTTTTTTTAGCTGTCTTCCAAAAGGAATTCCAAAGTTTTTGACAATTTTATCATTTCTGACTTAAGCCTGTTGCAAATCTCTTTGAAACAACTAGGCCCAGGGGTGGCTCGGGCAGCTGCCTGAATTCCACACAAATGTAAAAAGGCTCTTCCATTTTGAGTGCTATACTTTGCTGTAATAGAATCCAGATGCTTAAGCCATTCAAAGATTACCTTTTACAGTGTGAACAGAAGCATGAATGTAAGTGTTATGATAATGCAGTTAAATTCCATTTGTTACTAAGTTTTTTGACTGTTACTTCTGAAGAAGAGTTGAGGCAGAGAAGCCTGGGGAAAAGAGAATTTAAAAAAATGGACCTGGGAACATCTTATCATGCAATCACTGGAGAGTCATAATTAGATTATGCTGCAGCATGTCCTAATTAACAGCAAAAGAGACAAGATGACTCTTTTTGAGACTGGTGTAGTAACTCGGTAAGTAGGAACCATGTTTCTCTTCCATGTCATCCCATTATATGCAAAACTGAGCCCCAACTCAATATTATGTCAAATTACCCAAGGATCTTTACTTCCCAACAGCGTGATGGGGGAAGGTTCCTATTGTGTCTTACATGTTGTGTGTGTAGTGCAGGTGAGCTATGAAAGGCTTGTTTTAAAGCATTTAATTTACTGTGGAAAATACATCTCTTGTTTTCATATCCATGTTCAGTTACAGCTGTGCACTCAACAGCAATGTGCACCAACGTGGAACTCTTATGTTACAATCAAGACTCACCTTATAAGCCATCATGATGCCTGATGGTTAAACAATAGACTAATCTAATATTTGCATGGCACAAATAGTCCAATCCCAGTTATTTTTGCCTTAGGGTAGTGTTAGGACACTACATGCAGACAAATTCTTAGTGATCTGTGAGTGACTGAGCCAAATGCTTTCCTGGGTGGGAGGATTGAACAATTTTTATCATTTATATTTTCAGTTATCATCAAAGGACTTTTTATTCACAGGATCTCAAGCTGTCCCCTGGGTAGAGTGCTGTGGCATCATAGTTCACAGCAACCTCCACTCTTAGGCTGAAGAGATCCTCTTGCCTCAGTTTTTCTTTTTTTAGTAGAGATGAGGTCTCACTTTTGCTCAGGCTGGTCTCAAACTCGTGAGATCAAGCAATCCACCTGCCATGGCCTCCCAGAGCACTAGGATTATAGATGTGAGCCACCATGCCCAGCTCATAGGATGTTTATTGCATATCTATACTATGCATGAAATTTCAGATATATCAGTAGATCAGGATATTCCTACTAATAGTAAAAGAATCTTTGACTTGGCTATAACCCAACTATACCACAAGACTATGAGGAAAGGACCAAGGAAGGGGAAGGGAGGGGGGAGGTTTGGGTGGAGGGAGGGTGATGGGTTGGGCCACATCTATGGTGCATATTTTTATCTATAATAAAAAAAATAAAATAAAATAAAAACAAAAAAAATACTATAAACAAACAAAAAAAAAATATATAAAACACCTAGGAACCAATCTAACTAAAGATCTATACAAGGAACACTATAAAACACTAATGAAAGAATAGAAGAGTAAACAAAAAAAGAGAAATATATTTGATGCTCATGGATTGAAAGGATTAATATTGCTAAAATGACAATGTCAAGATCTAATTTAATCCTTATAAAAATACCAATAGAATTCTTCACAAAAATAGAAAAACATCCTAACATTTATTCGGGGCCACACATGATCCCAAAGGGTCAAAGCAATTCTAAGCAAAAGGAATACAGCTGGTGGCATCATGCTACCTGACTTCAAAATACACCATAACAAAATAGCATGGTACTTTTATAAATATAGACATATAAAGCAATGGAACAGAATAGAGAACAGAGATTTAAACCTACACATTAAAAACAAAATCATCTTCAACAAAGGTGCCAAAGCACACAGTGGGGAAAGAACAGTTGTTTCAATAAACGGCACCAGGAAACTGGTCAACTACGTGCAGAAGACTGAAACTAGACTCCCATATCTTACCATACACAAAAATCAAGTAAAAATGGTTAAGACTGATATCTAAGACTTGAAAACTATAGAACTTCTAGAAGAAAAGAGGGAAGAAATGCTTTATGACACTTTCTGGCAAAAGACTTTTTGTGTAAGACCCCAATAGCACAGGCAACTAACATAAAAATAGACAATTGGGATTATATTAAGCTAAAAAGTTTTAATTAAGCAAAGGATACAATCAACAAAGTTAAAAGACAATTTATCGAATAGTAGAAAATATTTGCAACTTGTCCATCTGACAAAGAGATTAATAACCAGAATAGGCAAGGAGCTTAAACAAGTCAATATCAAAAATCCCAAATAATCTTCTTTAAAAATTGGCAAAAGATTTGAACAGATATGAAATGAAGACATCTGAATAGCCAATAGTTAAATGAAAAATTTCCCAAATTATCTAGTCATCAGAGAAATGCAAATCAAAACCACAATATGATGTCATCTCAGCCTATTTAAAATGACTTGTATCAAATAAGACAGAGGATAATGGATACTGGTAAAGATGTTGAGAAAGGTGAACTCTTGTATGCTGTTGGTGGAAATGTAAATTAACACAGCCACTATGGAGAAGAGTATAGAGCTTCTTCAAAAAATTATAAAATAGAACTATCATATGACTCAGCAATTCCACTACTGGGCATATATCTAAGATAAAAGAAATATATCAAAGACGTATCTGTACTTTCATGTTTATCATAGTAATATTCATAAAAGCCAAAATATGGAATCAACCTGTGTACCTACCAATGAATGAATGGATAAAGAAAATGTGGTACATGCACACAACGAAATGTTTTATTCAGCAATACAAAAGAATGAAATCCTGTCATTTGCAACAACATGGATGGAACTGGAGGCTCAGTCAATAACTTACATTAAGTTAAATAAGCCAAGCACATAAAAAATATAAATCTTATGTTCCCACTCACATGTGAAAGATAAAAACGTGGATCTCATGAAGGCAGAGAGTAGATTGGTCATTATCAGAAGTTGGGAAAGGCAGGGGGAGTGGATGAAAGGGAAAAAAAAAAAAAAGAATATAAACATATTACTACTGACCTATAGATTTTAAAATGGTAATGATGGCAAATCATTTAACTTTGTTAAAATATTAATAAATCTTAAGAAAAGGTAAATTTTAAGAAAAGGTAAACATGGAAAGAAAGAAATTGTGAGCTCAGAATTTTACATCCAGAAAAATTGACAGGCAGATATGAATTTGAATATGACAACTTGTTGAGATGAACTGAAGGTATTATTTAAATCCTGACTCTGTCCACTGGAAATGCCTAAAAGTAATGACTAATTCAATGCAATTGATAGCTCTAGCTCTCCGATTGTGGTGTTGAAATGTCATCTCTCACTAAACAATAACCATAGCAAAAGATAAAAAATAAACAAAAACACACAAAAAAATAAAAACAAGGCTTCTTAAAGAAATGGTTAATTCCTCATCTGTTGTTGGAAATGTACAAAATGACTTTGGAACCTCTTGACAAAACAGAAGGAATCTATTGATGATAATAAGGGTCTTTCTAACAGGACTCAGGAGCCACAGAGAGAGTAATGTGATTTTAACTTCCCTTTATAAAATATTCCAACTAATAAATGAGAATGAGAGGATGTGGTTCATAAAACACAGCATGGAGATTGGCAAATGTGTATTTTTAGATAACAACATTTTAAGAATTTAATGAAAATATATGTTTTAATGAAGTGATTTCATTCATGAAAAAAAAAAAAAAAAAAAAAATTAGGGTAATCCAGTCTTGGCTTTCCAGAATCTGACACATTTTAATTTTACATGTTCCCAAAACAAATGAATAAAAAACTCCCAAAGCAACTGTAGTGTTTGTTCTGTAGTAGGACTGTCAATATGGTGCATATAGAAGTCAGGATTTCTTACTTGATAAAAGGAAATCAGACACAGGTAGGTGACAGCTGGCACAGATATGGTGAGGAGCCAAATGAGAACCATCTAGAAAATTATCTGATTTTTATTTTTTAAAGTCAATTCTAAACCACTGTGCAAATTTATAGGCATTACCTTGGCATTGGCTAAGAAAGTTAATAATGTTTTTCCATCCAAAGTTGGCTGCTTTCTCCCTACACCATGAATGTTAATCAACATGAGAATGGAATTTGGGCAGTTTGAAAGAAAGTACACTAAGGACCTTCTGTCTGAACATCTAGATTAAACACCAAAACTCTACATCATCTGAAAATTAAATCAATAAATAGCACAAATTAAGTCCACTGTAAAATTTTTCCAAGGCCTGTGACTATACCTTTGTGTTATACCACTTGATGTGACTTCTGAAGACATTATGAAATAATTCTTTTTGTGTTAAATCTCTGTTGCCTGTTTTGCAGCACCAAATAAGCCTATTTGGGATTGTTTCATTTTATCACTGGTATTTGCTAAAGCCAACATCTACCTGAGGTACATATATAGGAAGTTATTGACTTCACTTCACTTAAAAATTACATTTGAAAAATTCAGTCTGCTTTTTAAATTTTAATTGTTTTAAATAGGGGATATACATATTTTATTTATATACTTTGTGTTTTGGACAAATTGAGTCAAGGTTATAAGTGTGCCCCCCAACCCAGTGTGAATTTACCTATCCCTCTTCCCCCACCTCCTAGTTTGATTTTCATTGAGATATACTTCCATATGTGCACTTAAGTGTTGATCAATCAGTTCCACCCTGGTAATTGAGTACATATGTTTTTTCCCTCCATTCTTGTGATCTTTCACTTAGAAGAATGATCTCTAGTTCATCCAAGTTGTCACAAAAGATACTAGCTTGCCATTTTTCTTTATGTCTGAGTATTGCTCCATATATCACATGTTCTTCATTTATGTATTGGTGGGCACTTGGATAGTTTCCATGTCTTTGTTATTGTGAATTGTGTTATCATAAACATTTAAGTACAAATGTCCTTTTCACAAAAGGACCTTTTTTTCCTTTACCTATGTACCCAGCAGTGAGATTGCTGGATTAAATGCTAGGGGTATTTTAAGTTCTTTAAGGTCTCATTGCACAGTTTTTCACAGAGGTTGAACTAGTTTGCAGTCCCACCAACAGTGTATAACAGTTTCTTCTTTGTACCACCCAAGATAAAATCACCCCAAAGATAGTTCTGAGCCCAGATACCATAAGGGCTCTAGAGATAAAAAAAAAAAAAAAAAAAAAAAAGCAATAAGGGTCTACCCAACAGAATGAACCAATGGATGACCCAAAATCCATCCATTATATATCTATACTTTCAATAAATGTGAATGGTTTGCTTCTCCACCAAAGAGACATAGTTGAGCTGAATGGGTAAGAAAACATAAAGCAAATATCTGATGTCTCCTGGAAACACATCTTATCTACAGAAGTCATTTAGACTCAAGGTAAAATGTTGTAAAACAATGTTCTATGCAAATTGAAACCAAAAGAAATCATACCAGACTACAAGACTTTAACTCAAAGTAAAGAAAGACAAAGATGGTCACTATATAATGGTGAAGAGGATAATCCAACAAGAAGTCTTAACAATCATAAACATTTATTCTTCCAGATTTTTATTATTACAGAAGTGATACTTAAACTGAACAAAATGATAAACAGGAACACCAATTGCTAGAGGCTTTAACACCCCATCGACAGAACTGCACAAATCCTCCAAATAGAAAATAAACAAAGAAACAATGGACCTCAACAGAGCTCTAGAACAAATGGATCTAATAGAAATTTTCATAACATTCTACTCCAAATGACTGAGTATATGTTCTCATCAGCACATGCAACATTCTCTAAGATTGATCACATCTTATGACACAAAACTGGTCTCAAGAAGTATATGTATGTATATATATATGTGTGTGTGTGTGTGTATGTGTGTATGTATATATACACATACAAATATACATATATAATGTATAATATAAATTATACCTTGTATTTTCTTGGATCACAGCAGAATAAAACTAGTAATTAATTTCATTAGAAACATTCATTCCCACACAAAGTCATGGAAACTAAACAAGTTAATGCTGAATGATAGTTTGGTTAATCAAGTGATAAAGATGGAAATCAAAAAATTCAGTACATTTTAATCCCAAATTAAGCTTTTATTGAATGAGATAGCATTGTTTCCCCCTTCATTGGAATGAGAAAATAGAATTTTGGTCATCCTGTTGGAATCCTTTTTTTTTTTTCTCATTGGGTTATTTGAAAACAACATACATTTTCTGTTTTTAAAATATTTGTAATTAACGCAATAACTAAGAAAATGCCAGGAAGGCTATGTTAACCAGGGTGATGAAAATGTGTCAAACGGTTTATAAAACCAGTGTATGGTGCCCCATGATCGCATTAGTGTACACAGCTATGATTTAATAATAATAATAATAAAAGAAAGAAATGAAGAAAATATGCACTGTAGTTTAAGAGACAATAGATTAAATGTCTTTAACACACACACACACACACACACACACACACACAAAATATTGATCGACTACTCTTCCCTTTTGGTTACTCCAAGCTTTATTCATCTGCAGTCAGCCAAAGTGTTTCTTCTAACCTCCACTGACAGTCTTTTTGCATCACTCAATCCAATTTGTATGATTTAATGCAACCGGGTGATCAGGTTTGAGCATGCCAAAATTCTATATCCAGGGATTGAGGTCCGTTTCATAGGATTGGCACTGTTGCATGGGTACACAACCCCCCAGTCAAGTCCTTAGGCTGTGTCATCATAGCAGACGTTAGTGCTGATAAGCTATCATGGAATAAGAGTAAAGGATTGGGAAACTTCCTATAGTTCAAGCAGATATTTGACTTCAGAAATAACAGTAGTTCAGGCAAACATAGAGAAAATACAGCAAGTGCAAAGAAATAAGGAAAACAGGGAAAGTAGTACATATAAATGAACATAAGAAGTCAAAATAAAATAAACAATAAGTGAGAGAAAGAGCAGGTGAAGTAGAAATCCAGGCAGTTCTAATCAACATATTGGCAGGAAAAGTGTGTCTAAGGGACAAGAACCCGTTCCAAGATTCTAATGACAAAGAAAAAAATATTAAAAACCAAGAAAATAGGTTGCTTCAGCTCATAAATTGTACATTTGTCCCTGGATGTCAGCAATCAATCCCTGAGGAAACCTGTCATAAGGCTTGATGTGGCACGCCAATAAGCAGATAGAATATTACTAATATACCCTTAAGAAAATCACTATCAATTCATATTTTCAACAATATATTAATCTATTCATAATTTTCTGCTCTAACTCAGATGATTTAATGTTACTTTAGAAAGTAGTTTGAGGAGTTATCACAAAATTGAATTCCTTTCCTTTCTCTCATTTGTCCATCCAGCTGTAAATATTAGTGCTTCACTTGGTTGTTATATATTCAATTACTTCATCAAATCTTACTTTACAGCAGGCTTGTTCAAATATGCCCAGTGAACTAACAGTATGTTAAGTATAGTCATAAAAAAAGCACTTCCTGAATTGACGAATTTTATAGTTACCAAAAATTATGTTCTGAAGTTTTGAGATAATATGTCATTCTTACAGGAGCTAAGTCATTTTTTTTTTCTGTGAAAGCATCATTAACAAAAAGTCTTTGAACACTTTCTGAATATACTTTCTTGAACTATCTTATTATTTAGAAAGGTTGGCTTATAATCCTTTCAGTTAATGCTGATGTTCAAAGCACAAGTACAAAAGATGATGTCTGGATGTAAAACTGGAAAATAACTACTTGGAAAAAAAGGAACTATTTAAATTTTGTTCATCAATGTTGATTAAAAATTCATAAAGGAAAAAAAATTTGTAATTTTTATAGTTATTCAAAGCCTTGTTGTTAGACATGAGAAATACAAATTTTCAATTGTGGCCACTTTTATCTTTTCTGTCCCTCAACTTGCTAGTCTTAAATGCTCCCTGAGAGCTGTCTAGGTCTATACTTCAGATTGTTGCTTAATGATACCTGACAAACACATTGTTTTCAGAAATCAGTTTAAGACATCAATTGTGGCAACCCAGGCAGAGAGCTCATTATCTGTGGTATTAAATCAATCATGGAACTCAGAGAACAGTCCAGAAGTGGTTACCCAACCAATCAGTGCAAACCAACTCACACTTGCACCTAGCTTCAACTAGAAGGAAAGCAAAACAATTTGCATGCAGGTCACTACAAAAGTTTTGAGTCAGAATTCTGACTCACCTGTGCAAAATTTAACTTGCATGTCTTATTGATGTTGCTGAGAAGGCTTCATTTGTTTTTGTCTGTGTGGATTTTATGTTTCTTGATTTTTTTGTATCTCAAAACTTTCAGAATGACTCACATAGGATAAAATTAGCTATTATTACAGAAATAAAAATGTTTTGCTTACTGATGTTAGTGCATTGCTCATTCTAGATCCCAAACCTATTCATCTTAGAAAAACAAATTATTAGTCAGGCATGATGTCTCACACCTGTGATCCCAGCTCTCTGGGAGGGTGAGGCAGGTGGATTGCCTGAGCTAGAGTAAGACTCGTCTCTGTAAAAAATAGCCTGGCATTGTGGTGGGTGCCTGTAGTCCCATTTACCTGGGAGGCTGAGACAAGAGAATCACTTAAGCCCAAGAGTTTGAGGTTGCTCTGAGCTATGACACTGCACTCTACCAAGGAAAACAAAGTGAGACTCTGTCTCAGAAAAACAAACAAATTCATGAAGAGTGATTCTGAGCATGGTTAGCATTGTAGCAACTCTTATTTTTGTACCCCCTCCATCTATACATGTCAATACTTTGGGGGCAAAAGTAAGAGAATCCTAATCATGTACTTAAGTTGTATTATAATTTTTATACTCATATTTGTTGCTTCTCTTATTCAAGTGTAGGTGAACATTCACATTAAGATTAAGGAAACAATTAATGGCATAGCCTCAAACTCTCCTGCCTTCCCTAAGGCTCTACCATTATTTTGAGATGTCCACATCCGTGTTTAAGAAGAGCATTCATCAGAACTAGACGGCATGTGACCTGGTGGGTAAAGCCTGTAAAGTGCTCTGTGTGACCTTCAGACCCTGAGGCCTCTGGAATGGGCCAACTGAATGGGAACACCCAGGTTCATGATGATTCTGTGATATTGGAAACAACATTTAGAAACTTTTCCATGGCAATAGAAAATGGGCAATAGGAATGGCTCCCCTGGGGCCATGTTTTTCATTTACGAAGAGTTGGTTTCAGATTCTGGCTTGGAAGGATGCATTTTATATTATACATACCCTCTGTCCAACATACTGCATTCCATTCTTCTTTACTTTAGTACTTGCTTTTCTTGAATGAAAACTGAGTATTAATCACCAGAACACAGTGAGAAAATGCCTGACCTAGGAAATCCACTCAATTGAGTAAAATCCGTATTTCAATATTTACATCATTAAAAATGTGTTTGTATGCATATAACTTTAAATTGACCCAAAACATAAAAATGCCCTCTTAAAGAGGAAGCCAAAAAAAAAAAAAAGAAAAGAAAAAAGAAAATTCCC
This sequence comes from Loris lydekkerianus, assembly GCA_963574355.1. Taxonomy (NCBI): domain Eukaryota; kingdom Metazoa; phylum Chordata; class Mammalia; order Primates; family Lorisidae; genus Loris; species Loris lydekkerianus. Next base: position 366 of record CAUYPK010013293.1, on the reverse strand, counting down.
AAACTCAATGCTATATGAACTAATGAAGCATGATATAGTGATTATTGTATTTAATCCTCAAGTAATGAAATATTGAAATTTTAAATTATTTTAATAATAGCTCATATTTTTCTGTCAGTTTAGAAGTGAGCTGGATGAAAATGTGTATCTTGATATTATACAATTTGTTTGGCAACGTGTTTTTTTTTTTTAATTTATTTTTTTATTTTTTTAAAATTTATTTTTTTTTATTAATTTATTTTTTTTTTATTATAGATAAAAATATGCACCATAGATGTGGCCCAACCCATCACCCTCCCTCCACCCAAACCTCCCCCCTCCCTTCCCCTTCCTTGGTCCTTTCCTCATAGTCTTGTGGTATAGTTG
>CAUYPK010013292.1:0-23163 GCA_963574355.1 Loris lydekkerianus | reverse complement strand
GTTTATACCCAGAAGACCAAAAGTCACAATATAACAAAGACATCTGTACCAGAATGTTTATTGCAGCCCAATTCATAATTGCTAAGTCATGGAAGAAGCCCAAGTGCCCATTGACCCATGAATGGACTAGCAAATTGTGGTACATGTGTATCATGGAATACTATGCAGCCTTAAAGAAAGATGGAGACTTTACCTCTTTCATGTTTACATGGATGGAGATGGAACATATTCTTCTTGGCAAAGTATCTCAGGAATGGAAGAAAAAGTATCCAAGGTACTCAACCCTACTATGAAGCTAAATTATAGCTTTCACATGAAGGCTATAACCCAACTGTACTACAAGACTATGGGGAAAGGGCTAAGGAAGGGGAAGGGAGGGGGGAGGTTTTGGTGAAGGGAGGGTAATGGATGGGGCCACATCTATGATGCATCTTAGAATGGGTACAGGCGATTGCACTAATGTACACAGCTATGATTTAACCATAAAAAAAATAAAAATAGAAAAACTGAGGCAAGAGGATTGCTTGAGCCCAAGAGTTAGAGGTTGCTATAAGCTATGGTGACACCATGGCATTCTACCCAGGGCAACAGCCTGAGATTCTGTCTCAAAAAAAAAAAAAAAAAACAGAATACAGTTTGTAAAAATTACTGAGTCATCTTCAAATCAGATAAAAACTGAATCAAAGAACTTTTTGATATGACTTTGTCATCTATTGGTGGTTCATTGTGTAGAGACACATGGTCTTTGTTCTCAGGAGGCTTCCTAAGTTCTTTTTCTTTTTTTTTTTTTTTTTTGAGACAGAGTCTCAAACTGTGGCTCTGGGTAGAGTGCTGTGCCATCATAGTTCACAGCAACCTCTAACTCAGGCTCAAGCAATCCTCTTGCCTCATTTTTTCTTTCCTCTTTTTTTTTTTTTTTTTGACCAGGGCCGAGTTTGAACCCACCACCTCCAGTATATGGGGCTGGTGCCCTACTCCTTTGAGCCGCAGGCACTGCCCAGTTTTTCTATTTTTCTATTTTTAGTAGAGATGGGTCTCGATTTTGCTCAGGCTGTTCTCAAACTTGTGAGCTCAAGAAATCCACCTGCCTCTGCCTCCCAGAGTGCTAGGATTTACAGGAATGAGCTACAGCGCCCAGCCGCTTCCTAAGTTCTGTTATAGTCATCCCTCAGTGTCTTCAGGGGATTGATTCTAGGACATCCCCTTCTAAGGATACAAAGCCCTACCCACTGAGCCACAGGCACCACCCTAGTATAGTATTTTATATAGCTTTTAGAAATAACATGAGACTTAGCTTAGTTGTTATTTTGTGCAGTATTTTATTTTGAGATAGAGCCTCATTTTTTTTTTTTTTTTTTTTTTTTGAGACTGAGTCTCACTTATTAGCCATCAGTAGAGTGCTGTAATGTCACAGCTCACAGCAACCTCCAAGTCCTTGGGCTTAGGCAATTCTCTTACCTCAGCCTCCTAAGTAGCTGGAAGTACAGACACTTGCTACAATGCCCGGCTATTTTTTGTTGTTGTTGCAGTTTGGCCGGGGCTGGGTTTGAACCCGCCACCCTTGGTATATGGGGCCAGTGCCTTCACCCACTGAGCCATAGGCGCTACCCTTTGTGCAGTATTTTATATAGCTTTTAGAAATAACATGAGACTTAGCTTAGTTGTTATGCTATACACACTTTCTTCCGCAAGTACTTTAGTGCAGTATTTTATTTATTGTAGAGACAGTCTCACTTTATTGCCCTTGCTAGAGCACTGTGGCATCATAGCTCACAGATGCTCAAGTCCCTGACATAAAATGATAGGCATAGTATTTGCAGATAACCTACATATATCCTTCTATATAATCTCTAGATTACTTATATTAATACCTAATACAATGTAAACATTATGTATGGAGTTGTTATGCTATACTGCTTTTACTTATATTTTTAATATTTTCAACCAGGCTTGGTTGAATCTACCAATGTAGAACTCACAGATGTAGAGTGCCAACTATAATTATAATTTAAAAAGACATTTGCAAATCAACTCAGCCTCCAACAAAAACATGGTTGCTAAATTTCCAGCCTGCCGACTAGCAATTTTTTCTAAAAAAGAACAGGAATCCACAGCTATATGTCAGGGTTCAGAGGATTGAGTCAGGGCTTATCAGGTCTAGGATGTCAAGGGTGTAATGGCTGCCTTGTTTTATAAGATCAATAACTAATAAAGATGTGATGAAAATTAAAATCCAATAACGTGCAAACATCATGTGCCTCCAGCTGGGATAACTGAGTACACAACACTATGTAGTCTATTATTGGTGATACATTACCTGAAAATCTACCGTGACAAAATAGCAAACACAATAATTGGTCTCTTTTTCAAAAATGTCAGGGTCGAGACTGCTTCAAGTTAAAAAAGGCTAGAGACAGGACAAGTAATATTGTAATTTTTTCCCATTGCATCCTGTATTGGGAAAAATTACTATACAGGACATTATAGGGACAATGCATGGAATTTGTTACCAAGTTAAAACGCTGTATTAATGTTAAATTTCCTGAATTTGGTAACTGCACTGTGGCCATTCGATAACTTTATTGGTGAGAAATAAACATTGATGTACTAAGGTGGTAAAGGGGCATGACATAATCTGTTCTCAAATTGTTAAGGGAAATACTTCATGTGGGGGGCAGGGTAAGGGAAAGCAAATGTGGCAAAGTGTTAAAAATCGACTCTGGCTTAGAGTATGTAAGAGTTCTTTGTACTGTTTTCACAACTTTTCTCTTAAGCATGAAGTTTCAACGTTGAAAAAATATCTACCAAAAAGCAGCCTCCTTCCAAAAGGGACCCACTTACAACAGCTACCCTTAAAACAAAATCAACACATACACACTCTCTTCCTTAAGTACTTTAGTGCAGTATTTTATTTATTTTTTTTTGTAGAGACAGAGTCTTGCTTATTGCCCTCGGTAGAGTGCCGTGGCGTCGACACAGTTCACAGCAACCTCCAAGTCCTGGGCTTAGACGGTTCTCTTGCCTCAGCCTCCTGAGTAGCTGGGACTACAGGTGCCCACCACAGTGCCCAGCTATTTTTTTTATTGTTGTTGCAGTTTGGCCAGGGCCGGGTTTGAACCCGCCACCCCATGGTATATGGGGCTGACACCCTACCCACTGAGGCACAGGCGCCACCCTAGTGCAGTGTTTTATATAGCTTTTAGAAATAACATGAGACTTAGCTTATGAGGCACAAATTTTTTTATTTATAGGAAACACAAATTCTAAAAATATTAAGTTGCAAACTACAATCAAGTTCACATTTCACCTAGGGTGAACAACTGAACAAGGGTATAATGTAATTTTTAAATATTTTCTAAGTCAGAAAATCCTTTCTTAAATAAGTTTTCATATATCGTCAAGTCCTTGGAACTTAAGGATGGTTTTACAGTCCTAAGTGTCATTAGAAAGTGCTCCTGTTTCACTGTGGTTGCTTCTAGTCCATTTTCTTGCAGAGCCAGCAAGGCAGCCTATAAGAGATAAGCAATAAGAAACAATTATTTGCTTCTTATTTTTTATAATACAAGGTAATACTTTAAAATCTGAATGCACCATCCTCACTTTATAGGATTCCAATACTCAGGTCACTAAAACCATTAAGTTAAAAATTTAAGTGATTAAAAATCCGCTTAGTAAACCTTAATTTCTTTTATATTACCTTCTAGCTTTAATTGAGAAAACAAGCAAAAGCAAGCTGCAGAATATATACGTTACAAACGCATACATTTTAAAGATGAAAGCTTAGCTTCTTGACCTCAGCACTTTTATTCAGCACTGATCATAAAGGAAAAGATCAAACACACACACACTCTATGACCCCAAGAATTTTCTCATAGCCATATACAGATAATAGGCATAAATACACACATAGACAGACAGACATGCACAACACTGCTTCACAGCAGCATAATTCATAAGAGGCAAAAAGTACAAACACAAATGTTCAAAAATAAAAGAATGGATAAACATAGAATATTCATATAGTACAATATTATAGAGTGATGGAAACTATGGCTACATATAAACTCATGGCTGAATTTCTTCTTCAGTTAAAGAAGCAGACAGAAAATATATACCATACGGTTCCATTTATATAAAATTCAAGAGCAGGCAAAATTAATATTCCATGTTAGACATCAGGAGAGTGGGTCCCTTTTGGAAGGAGGCAGGTTGGGAAAGGACACAACTGGCGTGTTGATAATGTTCTATTTCTTGACATGGTGATTATAAATAGCATGAACATTTTATGTTAATTCAAGAAACTGTATCTTTAACATCACAACTTGGGGTAGAAAAAAAAGGAACTGTATCCTTATGATCTGTTTGTTTTTCTGGATGTTATATTTAGTAAAAGTTTATGGAAATGGAAAAACCCACAATGCCTTCTTTTGCCCTCAAAACATCTTATTGTGCCTTACAAGAACCTGTGTTTTCTGAACACCGTCCACTTCCTTCAGCTTTATTTCTTGCCATTCTCTACTTTAAGACTCACTAATGTCACACCATCTCTTACTGCTAATCCTTGGCACATTTCCTCTGCCTCAAACATTCCCCCTTCCAATCTTAGCTAGCTTCCTAATCATCCTTCCGATTTCAGTTTATACATCCCCTCTCTCAGAAAGCTTTCTCTGACACATGAAGTTGGACCGGCGTCTTTCCCAAGTGCTCCACAGCACCTTAAACTTCCCCAACTCACTACGCCTTTTCAACTGCCAATTCAGTATTATGATTTGTCTCTACCTCCAAAGTCTTCTAGTAAATATTGCCGAGTGAATCAAGATTTGAATCGATCAAGAAATGTTTTGAACCACAGACATCTTTACTAATTAACTTACTTCTTTGCAGAGGTTTCTAAGATCAGCTCCAGAAAAAAAACAAGTTTCTTCTGCTAGGTTTTCTAAGGAGACATCAGGCCCTATTGGCATGTTTTTTGTGTAGACTTTTAAAATTGAAAGCCTGCCCTGGAACAAAATAAAAAAATAATATATTTATACATTATACAATGTATACAAAAATATTCGATGATATTTTTCTGTTACAATACAAAGTATAAGAGAAACAAACAATTAACTTCTGGTTTCTATGGGGTTAGAAAGACTAAGTCACCAATGGCTTATATGGTAAAAAATAACATCATGAAAAACTTCAATAGTTTTGTAATTAATTTTAAAAAGAGCCAGGTATAGTGGCTTAGGTCTGTAATCCTAGCACTCTGGGAGGCTGAGGCACGAGGATAGCTTGAGCTTGAGTTCAAGACCAGCCTGAATAAGAGTGAGATCCCATCTCTACTAAAAATAGAAAAAAAAAAAAAAAAAATAGCTGAGCATTGTGGTATGTTTACTCATAGTCCCAGCTACTCGGGATACTGAGGAAGGAGGACTGCTTGAGGCCAGGAGTTTGAATTTGCTGTTAGCCTCAGCAACAGAGTAAGACTCTGCCTCAAAAAAAAAAAAAAAAAAAAAAAAAAAAATCCAAGTGTAAATAGAGCTCTTCAAGAGAGAAGATCAATCTCTCTTTTGGGTACAAACAGTGCTGTTACATATGGTTTACAAAGCAAATATATAAATTATCTGGTAAAATTAAAGTATAATAGGTACTGAAATTTATTTTCAATCCCTTCAAACTTGATAAAGCTCAAGTTTGAAAAAATTCATCCTGTGTCTTTCACCACTCCCTGTCAGTAGCTCCAGATTTTAAGGGCATTTACTGATTTACTGATGGACTGATTATGAACACATTCCATAATCGCTGTAATATCTAATTTCTCTACTGTACAATAATCTCCAAAACCCTTTTAGCCCCTTTTAACACTTCAGGATTCACCCATTGTAGTGGCAAGGTAATACTGAGAAGACTCACGAGACACAGTATTCTAGTCTGCCACAAAAGCAAAATAACTCACACCACTAACCCTAGTCCTCTGAGAGGCTGAGGTGCCAGGGAGTTTGATGTTGCACTGAACTTTTATTATGCCACTATACTCCAGCCTTAATGACAGGAGACCCTATCTCAAAAGAAAAAAAAAAACAAAACTACTTTACCTTTAGGCTTATGTTTCTCTGAAAACAGAGTCAGAGTATTTAGCAAAAGCAGATCAAAATTATTATTTTATGAAGGACCACAAAAAGGGTGTAGAACCCAATGTGAGTGGGACACCACGTATACCTACATTAAGTTTGAAAGTCAATCTGCTAAGCTCCTGAGAGCACAGACGTTGAGGTATCGTCAGGAATGCTCACACATAGTAGGTGTGTACAATGATTACCTTTTGGTCTGGAGGTGGAATATAGATAATCTTATCTAGTCTTCCAGGTCGTAATAAGGCATCATCTAACACCTCAGGTCTATTTGTTGCTGCAACAATCATGACATTTAGACTGAAAAATTCTTGCATCTCTGAGGAAAAACAACAAAGTATCATCAATAAGTTATTAATTTTTTTTAAAGTTATAAAGCAGAAGGTCCGTTTGTTTTTAAGTAAGGATATCCTTCTTTTAGAACCAGAATGCTTACATCCCCTTTCCAGACCACCTTCTTGGTATGAAGGAAATCACTACTTAAACAGCTACTGTGTGTGCACGGTGAAGAGCCATTTCCCCATGCAAGAGCGAACGAAAAGCTTTACGTCATAGCAGAGAATGCCCATCTGGTGACCAGACAGCACCTTAGCAGCCAGTGAAAGATTACAAATTAAAGATTAAATGAGCTACTTGAAATGACAGAAGCATATGACTAAGAGGCAGACATGTACAGCTATGCAAAGTCTTGGCAAACATATCACTAAAAAGGAGAGATTTACTTTACTTTTTTATTTTTCTTTCCAGAGACATAAATAATGACAATTAGTTTAAGTTACAGGTGTGAAAATCCTGGATAAAGAAATGTCTAAAAGCAGAGAGGGCCAAGCCTCACACATACTAAACATTCAAAATCATTTGTTGAACTGACTCATCAGAGCAGCTCTCCAGTGACATAATCCCTCAAAGTGGTAAGTTCTCTCTATTTGCAAATATTTTCACAGAGGCTGTGTGAACATCTGCTAGATACTGTAGAAGTAATTCCTACATTATGAGATGATTTGATTAAATAACCCCATGGGCCCCTTCTAATTCAATTACAGTACATATGTTCCTAAGGAGCTGTAAGATTCTCTTCTGTGTAAGAATTTTAAAACTGAGAAAAAAGAAGAGAGGAATAGAAGAAAAGGAAAATTTACCAAGGATATCATAAGGATACCAAACTCTATCCGGAGAAGAGATTTAGAATGAGAGGAAGACTTCCAAAGGTCATTTTAGCATCATTAAAATCAAAGAAACCCATTCCTCAAGAACATTAAAAGTTTTCAGCTATTATAAAGTTATGGAAAATAATAATCTATCTTGGTTTAACATAAAAATTTTTAGAAAGGCATGAACAATGGTTCTTCAAGATAGAGAGATTAAGAATAAACTCCCTTTTCCAGTAGCAATAAGTAAAAATACATTTCCCTTTTTTTTTTTTTTTTTTTGAGACAGTCTCAACCTGTTGCCCTGGGTAGAGTGTCGTGGCATCACAGCTCACAGCAACCTCCAACTCCTGGGCTGAAGAAATTCTCCTGCCTCCGCCTCCCAAGTAGCCTGGGTGCCCCCACAATACCTGGCTATTTTTTTGATTGCAGCCATCATTGTTGTTTGGCAGGCCCGAGATGGATTCGAACCCACCAGCTCAGGTTTATGTGGCTGGCGCCTTAGCTGCTTGAGCCACAGGCACCAAGCCCATGTTTTGTTTTGTTTTTTTTAAGACAGAGTAGAGCAGTGGTTCTCAACCTGTGGGCCGTGACCCACAGGAACTGTATTAAAGGGCCCTGGCCTTAGGAAGGTTGAACCACTGGAGTAGAGTGTAGTGGCATCATCAAAGCTCACAGAATCCTCAAACTCATGGGCTCAAGTGATCCTCCTGCCTCAGCCTCCTAAGCATGCACCACCATGCCCAGCTAATTTTTCTATCTTTTATAGGTCTCACTATGTTGCTCAGGTTAGTCTCAAACCACTAGTCTCCCAAAGTGCTAGGAATGCACAAGAGAGCCACCACATCTGGCCATAGTTCTCATTCTTAGGCAAAATACAATTCACATTCATATATATCTAACATAATTTATTATAGAATTTACCTCACCTGTCTCACCCAAATCACCATTTTAACTAGCTTTGTAAAAGTCCCAACAGAGTCAAACTGAAATTATATAAATCTGTGAGATGACTTCAGCATAAGATAAAGCTACAGCACATATACATTCTATTTAATGGTGGCATGGATTTTTGGTGCATTCTGGCTAATAAATACCTCTTCATTTTTTCAGCTCCTGGTATTTACCCTGTTGATTTGATTTACTTCCTCTTCTCTCTATTGTCTTAAGTCCAACACCATCTAATTCATTGAGGAGAACAGAAAGAACTCTCTCTTGAACATCACATCCTGTTTTGCTGATTGACCGAGCTCCCAAGATAGAATCAATTTCATCCAAAAACACAATTGCTGGAGTATTTGCTCTTGCTTGTCGAAATACCTTGTTAGAAAAAAAATATTAAGCTGTACATAATACATCTGTCATATGAATGCTCTCTGCATTACTATTTATAACTTTTAAAATATAAATTAAGATGCAAATTCACCCAAATGTTAACACAGTAAAGAAGACTTATTTATACTTGTATTTCCTAAATTTTCTATAAATAAACATATATAACTTTATAATTAGAAAAAGGCTAGTAATATTTTTTAAAACAAGGGTTATCAATAAGACATAAAATAAAAATTCAAAAGTAAACTTAGATACATGGAGAAATAAACAAACCTGAGACAAGACTTTTTCTGAATCTCCAACAAAAGGTGAAAAGATATCAGCTCCACTCACTGAAATGAAAGAACAATGACAGTTTGTGGCCAAGGCCCTCACCAGAGTGGTTTTAGCACATCCAGGGGGCCCATAGAGGAGAATTCCCTTTGGCTGTGTCAGGCCCATTCTAGCAAATTCACAAGGGTATTTAAGAGGCCACTCAATGCTCTGTAAGTAAACAAAAAGAAAAGTTGCCTTAGTATAACAGTAAAACATTAAACAATTCAGTAAATTAATTTTTCATTCAACAATGCTCTGGCATCTGTTATGAGCTAGAAATGCAGTACATTCACCACACAACAGCCAGAGACCTTATATATAACCTATGTCAGCTCACTGAAAGCCCTTACATGATTTCCCATTACAACTAGAGTAAGATCCAAATCCAAACTCCTTCCTCACCACAGCTTACAAGAGATCTGACCTATCTCCCAAATACCTAGTTTGTTTCCATCTCAGAGCCTTTCCTCTCTGCAAGAACATCTCCCCAAGATTTTTACGTGGCTGTCATTCAGGTCTCAGCTCAAATGTCATTTCCTTGGGGAGGACTTGGTTAAAGTAGAACCCCTCATTCTAGTCGCTCTCTACACTATTGCCCACACTTCACAACACTTGTTAATCTACTTTTCTTATTTTTCCATGTTCAGTTTGTCATTGCACCCTGCTAGAATGTAACCAAAATTCACCTCTAAATCCCCAGTAACTAGAATGACACCTGCCTAAAGCAGGCACTCAATAAATGTTAAGTGAATACTGAATGAATCCTCGTATCTTTCATTTTTTATTTTTTTTGAGACAGAGCCTCAAGCTGTCATCCTGGGTAGAGTACTGTGACATCACAGCTCACAGCAACCTCAAACTCTTAGGTTCAACCAATTCTCCTGCCTCCGCCTACCAAGTAGCTGTGACTACAGGCGCCAGCCACAACACCCCAGCCAGCCAGCTATTTTTTTTGGTTGCAGCCCTCATTGTTGTTTGGTGGGCCAGGGTGGATTCCAACCCACCAGCTCAGGCATATGTGGCTGGCGCCTTTGCTGCTTGTGCCACAGACACGGAGCCAGGTAAATGGTTTTATAATCACCCTTTTACAGATATAGAAACTTGGGTTTATAATGTTAAATAACTTGCCCAGCTCTTATTGCTGATAGAACCAAGACTGACCCCAGGCAATGTAACTAAAGACACCAGCTCTTAACTATTTCCCTACAAAAATGGGACAAGACCCCTCCCTGTACCTAAGCTACTCATTTTAGTTAGAAAGAACAGCTGGTAAACTGACAACCAGGCCTGAAAAGGGTATTACAAGGAGAAGGAACAACACATACAGATATGCTGAAACCTTTTGACTTAGGGGATGGGGGTGACTGGCTGCATTCACTGAGGTAGGGAATCTAACTGTGGGAGTAGAACTGATTTGCTGAGTTGGAGATCCGTAGGGTTATCCAGTAGGCAGCCAGCTAAGTAGTTCTTATGATCAGAAGAAAAATCTACTCTAGATAAACAGATTTTTTTTTTTTGTTTTCTTTTGTAGAGACAGAGTCTCACTTTATGGTCCCGGGTAGAGTGCCATGGCGTCACACTGCTCACAGCAACCTCCAACTCCTGGGCTTCGGGGATTCTCTTGCCTCAGCCTCCCGAGTAGCTGAGAATACAGGTGCCCGCCACAACGCCCGGCTATTTCTTTTGTTGCAGTTCAGCCGGGGCTGGGTTTGAACCCACCACCCTTGGTATATGGGGCTGGTGCCCTCCCCACTGAGACACCGTGCCATCGATAATTGATTTTTGAATCAACAATTTTCAAAGGGACAGGTGAAGCCCCTCACATTAAGAAGATCATGAATAGAGATTGTAAAAAGAAGACTTCCAGGAGACTCTGGGAACACTAACATTTAAGGGAGGGGAGAGGAATAATGAGAAAGGCAGGAGGGCTTAATATCTCAAAGCTAAGGAAACTGAGTGTTTCTAACAAAAAGGTGTGGCTAATTTCCTTACACATCTTGTGAAGATTAAATGAGACAACGCATAAAAAATATTAGTGTATATCATATGTGCTCTTATCCACTGACTCAGGATTCCATGGTTCACTGGAGATAAAGCTCCTAGTTAAGATGAATAAATTATAATTGTTATCATGAAACCTAATTCCTTAGGGCAGGTCACATGTAGATAAATTAGCAAAATCAATTTATCAAGCTGCAAAGCAGGTGAGGGGATGTGAAGAGTACACCCCTCAACTTCCATGACGAAAACCAATTTAGTAACCACCAGGCCACACTGACAGCTCACCCTGACTGTACTTTTACCAGTCCCTGTCCTGGGCCCATTTACTGTCTTCTATGTCAGAGATGCAGGGCAAACCAAGGTATGCCCCTGTATGTGCAAAGCCCACAAAGTAAAGATGGTTTTCACCTTTGAAATACCTGAAAAAATGTCAAAATAATATGTATTTTTTTAGAGACAGAGTCTCATTTTGTCACCCTCGGTAGAGTGCCATGGCGTCACAGCTCACAGCAACCTCCAGCTCTTGGCTTAGGACGATTCTGTTGCCTCAGCCTCGCAAGTTGCTGGGACTACAGGCGCCCACCACAACGCCTGGATTTTTTTGTTGCAGTTGCCACTGCTGTTTTAGCTGGCTGGGGCTGGGTTCGAAACCGTCACCCTGGGTATATGGGGCCAGCATCCTACCCACTGAGCCACAAGCGCCACCCAAAATACTTTCTGACATGTGAAAATGATATGATTTCAATGCCCTAAGTAAAATGTTACCAAAGTACAATTACTCATTTATGTATTGTCTATAGCCACCTTTGCACTCAATGACAGAGCTGAGCAGTTGCAACAGACTGTATGGCCCATTAAGCTTCAAATATTTACTATTTGGCTGTTTACACAAAATCTGTTGATCTCTGTTCTAAATTATAAAATCTTTAAAGCAAAACACAAAGACGGTTGAGGTGGGAAAATATGAAAAAATTCTGATTATCTATCAAAGTCCACTTAAATAAGGACTGGGAAGTGATCATTGGATTTAGACATGAGACTTGCTAGTGACAGCAGCAAAAGCAGTTTCAGTGCAGTATGTTTTCATCATAAATACACAGACTGTTAACCTGTAATTTTCTACTAGCGTAAGCAGATTATCTGTTTTACCTGTTTCAACTTCAGTTTTATATCGTCAAGGCCACCAATCTGCTCCCACCCAACAGGCTTGATGTCCGTCAGTCCAATGACACTTCGAAATGATGAGGGTTGAATCTTTTTAAAAGCTTCAAGGAAGTCTGTTTTATCAATCACAGGGTTGTCCTGATTCTGAAGAAACATATCCAAAAAAGCAAAATCAAACAAAAAATTAGGTGGGCCTTTATCGCGGCACGTAAGCAAAATTACTTTTGTAAAAACAAAATCCTATTTTGAATTTGTAGATCTATCTTATCATTATAAAATAGATTTATGTATGTAGTACAAAAAATACTGTGTCCCCACCAACTCCCACTAGTATTCATCCTCAGATGTCAACAGTTTCTTGGGTATTCTTCCAGTATATTTTCTGGCAATAAGCATATGTATATCCTTTTAAAGAGATATACAAATGAGACCATACTATATTTATCTGCACTTATTTTTTTCATGTATCTTAGAAATCTTTTCATGTCAACTAATAATAGTTCTATGTCTCTCTTTTTGATGATTGCACTGAATAAATGTACCATAACTACATCTTTCTAACAAGCATTAGGTCATTCCCAGTCTTTCATCTAAAATTAAAAACAATGCTGCAACTGAAAGTCCTTGTGTTTGTGTTCAAGTATTTTACGTAATTATTTTCTCAAAGTAGAATTATTAGGTTTAAGAGTATGCACATGTAAAATTTTGACAGCTATTAACCAAATTGTCCTCAAAGGAAGCAGCATCAACTTATTCTTGTCCAGTAACATGAAACTGCTGTTCTTCCCATACCTCCTCAATACTGGCTATTACCAAACTCCTAAATTTCTGCCACTGTGACACAAAGAAATAGTATTCACTATTGTGATAATTTCTTCAATTCAGAGTGAGGTAGAGAAAATGATGAAATTAAAATATCACTTTTGCAACCTTCACAGAAAAGGCTGTTTTGGGCAAGAACTACATGCTACATCAAGGTAAGTGAAAGTTTATGGAGGAGCAGGGTATCTCAAAATATCTTCCCACAGATTTGTTATTAGTGGCAAAGGGAAAAACAGGAGCTACATAATAGAGAAACTGGACACTGCCTTCATGACTGATCAAAATTAGCATCATCAGTGGGGTGCTAATGGACATCTGTGCCTCCACATGTGACACTCTTAAGGATACAATGTTGCTGATGTAGTATTCCCAATGGGGACTTATAACCTGAACCTGACTTGCATTCAATTATGAAAATGTCAAATGTCTCAGACAAAAAATGCATTCAAGATTTAAAGAGACTAAAAACTAAATGCAATCCATTATCCTGGATTAGAGCCTGTACTAGAGGAAAAAAAAAAAAAAATGCTAAAAAGATTGGGACAATAACCAAAATGAGAATTATGAATTGTAGATTTTAGAACATCTGTATCGATGTTAAATTTCCTGAATATAACCATACCGTAGTTACATATGAGAACCTCCTTGTTCTTAGAAAATAGACATTAAAATGTTAAGGGATAAAGAATCATGATATATGCAACCCATTCTGAAATGGTCCAAAATAAATATGTGCACATATACATTGGGGGGAGGACAGAAAATGATAGAATTTGGCAAAATGTTAAAAATTAGTGATTTTGAATAAACAGTTTAGTGAAAGTTCTTTGAATAAACAGTTTAGTGAAAGTTCTTTGTATCTTAAAAATTTTTCTGTAAGTTTAATATTTCAAAACTTAAAAAAATCCTAAAACAAAATGCCAATATACTTTTTAAAAATTAAGCATTACTACTACTCAAATAAAGCACTTAGGAAAAAAAATAAAGTTTTTAAAACCCGTGAAAGACAGTTTTTGGTTTTGTTTTGTTTTTTTGAGACAAGAGTCTCACTCTGTCACCTGGGCTAGAGTGCCACGGCCTCAGCCTAGCTCACAGCAATCTCAAACTCCTAGGCTCAAGCAATCCTCCTGCCTCAATCTTCTGAGTATCTATCTAGGAATGCAGGTGTATATCACCACACCTGCCTAATTTTTCTATTTCTAGTAGAGATGGGATCTTGCTCTTGCTGATCTCAAAGTGCTAACTGAGCTCAAGTAATCCTCCTACCTCAGTCTCCCAGAGTGCTAGGTTTGTAGGCACGACCCACCATGCCTTGCCTGAAAGACACTTAATTTTAAAATAAATTAAGGTTAAAGATTTCTCACATTTATTGGTATTCTTTTAACTGTCAACTACCTGTTCATATCTCATAACCCATCTCTTGGATTGTTGTGTTGGTCTTAATGATTCAGAAATTTTTTTTCTATCTTGACCTTATTTTCAGTATTATTTTGTCATCCCCAAATCATCAAATTAAGAAGTAATTTCCTTTTTGGTTACTTGGTTCTTTGTCATGCTTAGAAAGGCCATCTTTAAGATTACATTTTGAAGATTCTTTACAATTTCCTTGAAGCAAATTTTTTGTTAAAAAGTCCTTACATTTCTATTTGTATTATCTGTATTTATTAAAGTATTTGCCCTTATATCAAATTCTGAACATATAGTCCACAAATTTCCATTTTCAATGTTAAGTGGATATATATGTACGGAGCATTCCCCCCAAATGTTAACATTGTAATCTATGGGAAATGAAGTTTCAGGCAATTATTACTCTCGTCATAATTTCCTTTATTTAGTTTTTCACAAAGAACAGTATTATGTAATTATTATTATTATTATTTTAGAGACAGATTTATTATTTTAGAGACAGAGTCTCACTTTTTGCCCTCGGTAGAGTGCCGTGGCATCACAGCTCACAGCAACCTCCAGCTCTTGGGCTTAGGCAATTGTCTTGCCTCAGCCTCCTGAGTAGATGGGATTACAGGCACCTGCCACAATGCTCTGCTATTTTTTTGTTGCAGTTTAGCCAAGGCTGGGTTCGAACCCACCACCCTCAGTATATGGGGCCAACGCCCTACTCACGGAGCCAAAGGCACCACCCTATTATGCAATTTTTTAAAATAATTTTTCATTGCCTGGCAGAGGTTAGGTACCCAACTACTAATTAATTTTTATGTATACCAACTAATATTCAAAAATCCCATTTCTAGTTCAAGATCACTTGTTTGCACATTCTTTCACTTGATTCTCATAACCCTTTCGGACATACAAATTCTTTCCCCTCCACGTGTGTATGTGTATGTTAAACATTCCTAATTCCTTAATAGGAATATGTCACAAAAAGTTTAACAGACTTTAATATTTTAAGTCTGTTCTGGCATAAATAGTGGCTGCAGCAGCTTCAAGCTTCCTGATAGGGGAAAATAAAAAAAGATGGAGCCAGTACCTTCCCAGATGTCTCTGTCCCTTCTTCCTTCCACTTCCCCTGGGTTGTTTCTGAACTCAGCCATCACCTGTGGTAACTACACCAGGGCAGGCCCCTTCTGAAGTAGCAGTGGGCTCCACCCTAGGATGACAGCAGCTGACTGGTCCACCTAAGCAAGACCTGGAACTTCAAAGCAGAGGATATCCTAAATGTAAATCTCCCTTCCCTCCCCCTGGCACTCTCATCCTTCCCTCAGAAGACACATATTCTCTCACCTTTACATGTGGGACTTAAAACTTTAAGCAGTTTTGGTTCTAAATATACAAGATAAGGATTTAGATCACGTAACTCCTCTCCACCTTCAGTGTAAGAGTAATAATAAAGGAAAGGGAAGTAAAGAGGGTAAAAATTATCTAAGTATAAAGGTTTTTCAAAATTTAGGATAATAAATCACCCTTCTATAATTTAAGATCAAGCAACACTTTTGATGTCATAATCAGATTGAAAATTTTGTCCCAGAATACTCAACTTGTTGAAATTAATTTTTTTCTGAAATGATTTATAGATTCAGGATTATTTATTATGTACAGTGACTGGATTTTCCAATCAATGGTGCTAAAAAGTATTACATTTATGCTAATATCTTAAATATTGTTAAGAAAGGTAGTCATGATTTATAGACCCCAATATTGAAGACAAATTTAAATAAAATTTCAGGTGCCCGATCTTTTCTTGGATTATAAAAGTTTATTTTCCCCACAGATGCTTATTAAAAACAAAGGGAGAAATTATATCATGGCAATAGGGAAATCTCACAGAAACCACCTTATCCAAGACACGAAAGTTAACTTTACCAGTGATAGGACAAAGAGGTATCACATGCTACCTCACAGATGCAATGAGAAAAGCACAGGACCATTTCTGTGATATTCCTTCCAAAAGTACAAAATTTGAATTAAATCATGAGGAAACATTAATCAAACTAAAAAATGAGGAATATTCTACAGAATAACTGACCTATACTCCTAAAAATATAAAAGACTGAAACATGGTTCTAGATTAAGGTCTATGTAGGTTAGGTAAAAGTATTGTGTTGGTATTAATTTCCTCAGTTTAACCATTATACTAGGGTTAAAGTCCTTGTTTCTAGGAACTACATATACTTAAGTTTTCCAAGGGTAATGGGGCTTCATGGCTGTAGTATATTCTCAAATATTTCATAAAATATTTATATATGTAAACATATGTACATAAAGAGAGAATAATAAAGCATAAGTGGCAAAATGATACATTTGGAGAATCTGGGTGAAGGGTATACAGAAATCCTTTGTACTGTTTTTGTAGCTTCTAAGTCTGAAGTTGCTTCAAAATAAAAAAAATTAAAGTTAAAAAAAGTGTTTGATTCTTCTGGGGCTATACTGTCTTTCTTGGCTGCTCTGGCCTTCAGGACTAGAGAGTTACTATGAGTAGGGGAAAATTCAGTCAACAGACCTGGAGGACTACTGACCTTCAGCCATATTCAATTTACAGAGTCGGATGTAAAATATTAGCTGTGAAAGCCATCAAATGTTTCAAGAAAACGTACTTACCACTTTTTTAACTCCACAATTAATGGGGAAATAAAATAAAACAAAAATAATGTTAAAGAGACTAACATTATTAATTCATAAAATACTTACCTTCTCACTATAAAGGAGAGCATGCATGGCAGCCTCCCTACAGAGTGCTGTCAGGTCAGCACCAACATAGCCAACTGTCATTTCTGCAAGAAGGCCCAAATCAACATCACTGGAGATGGGCATCTTTGAAGTAATCACTTGCAGAATAGCCTTTCTTTGTTTAAGTGTGGGAGTTCCGATAATAACCTACATGCAAAGCCAAAAGAAAAGTACAGTTTAAAAACAAAATTTATAGGCTCGGGGCCTGTGGCTCAAGCGGCTAAGGTGCCAGCCACATACACCTGAGCTGGCGGGTTGGAATCCAGCCCTGGCTGCCAAACAACAATGATGGCTGCAACCAAAAAATAGCCAGAGTTGTGGAGGGAGCCTGTAGTCTCAGCTACTTGGGAGGCAGAGGCAAGAGAATCGCTTGAGACCAGGAGCTGGAGGTTGCTATGGGCTATTATGCCATGACACTCTACCCAGGGTGTCAGCTTGAGGCTCTGTCTCAAAAAAAAAAACAAAAAAAAAAACCGAGGGTAATGTGTTCAAACCCAGCCCCAGCCAAATTGCAACAAAAAAATAGCTGGGCGTTGTGGTGGGCGCCTGTAGTCCCAGCTACTCCAGAGGCTGAGGCAAGGGAATCCCCTAAGCCTGGGAGTTGGAGGTTGCTATGAGCTGTGACACCGACACTCTACCGACGGTGATAAAGGGAGACTCTGTCTCAAAAAAAAAAAAAAAAAAAAGAAAGAAAGGAATCTACATCTACAAAGTTCTCAGAGAGTCAGGACTAGAATTGTAAACCAGAGAGTCTAGGTCCCTACCTTTAAGGAGCTTATTCAGTAGACACAATAGTGCAAGGAAGAAATCCATCCAAGTCCTGATGGATTATCCAATTATCACCTCTCTTTAGAATCCTACCACAAAATCCAAATGTCATGTAACATTAAATTTCTATTCTTCAGAAATCAAGAATCAATTTAGGATCGAAGCTTACAAAACAGGACAGCTTTGAATACTCAACCTTCCTAGCAACTCAGGGAGCAATTGTGGGATTGGATGGTGGTGTCTCGACAAAGAATGAATAAATCCTGCTTTGACTGAGTTCTTTCTTGTCTTCTGCCCTTTTATTTCAACACACTTCTTGAAGCTACCCTTTTACTTTAAATTTTCATTCCAAATCGATGAGTTTAAGATGCTTGTAGCCAAACTATTTCTCTTAAGAATTAGCATTACTGATTGTAATACACATCTTCAGGACCTGCACAAAACCACTAATCTCTAATGGCCAGAACAATATGACTCCGGGCAAAAAAAAAAAAAAAACCCAAAATACAAACAAAACAAAAAACTGGCACTGGTTCACACCGGTAGGTGCGCAGAGAATGTGTTCTCTGCATTACAAAAAGCTCTACTCCAGCCTCCTGGACTCCCAAAGAGGCAAACGACTCGGAGCAGTCAACCAGGGCGAGAGAGACCGCCCTTCCAGGGACATGGGGACTAACCTCCAGGCCCACTTACCTCTCGGTCAAATCTCCCGGGTCTGCGCATCGCCGGATCTAGTGCGTCAGGCCTGTTAGTGGCTCCCACAACCACTACCTCGCGGTCCCCACTGATGCCATCCAGCAGCGTCAACACCTGCGCCACCACGCGACTCTCAGGGGCTCTGTGTGCACCGCCCCGCCGGGGACATAAGGCGTCCACCTCGTCCAGGAAGAGAAGGCTGGGCCCGCAACTAGCCAGCTCCTGGGCACGCTGGAAGAGCCGTCGTACGTTCTCCTCCGTCTCCCCAGGCCGAGAGCCCTGCAGAGCCGCAGCACTCACTGCCAGCAGCTTCGCGCCCGCCTCCTGTGCCACCGCCCGCACCAGCTGGGTCTTGCCTACTCCGGGGGGGCCCGCCAGGAGCACCCCGCGGGGCACCGCTAGCCCTAGCGTGGCCAGGGCGCGGGGATAGCGGAGTGGCAGGCAGAGGAGCTCCCGCAGCGAATCTGCAGCCTCCGAAAGACCCCCCAGAGGCACCTTGGGCAGCGGATGAGCTTCCGACGGAGCCTCCCCGCAAAGGTCGATGCGGGTGCGAGGGGTGACCAGTCCGGCAGGATCAGGGTTGGGCGATCCGCCGACTATGTGAAGCGCGGTCACCGGGCCGGGACTGCCCGGCGGAGCGGCCACCACGTGGCCCAGGGAGATCGGCCGGTTCCTCAGCAGCTCCTGCGCCGTCTCTAGTACCACGGCTGGGTTCGGGGCACCGGACGCCCCTGCCCGCTCTCGCAACACTGGCCACACCGTGAGGCGCCGCAGGGGCGGGCAGGGCACCAGCAGGAGGCGGCTCAGGCTAAGACTCCCCCGGGACTCCGGCGCCCCCACAGCTACCCCGGCGCTCACGCACTGCGGGTCCAGCTGCACAAAGCCGTCCGCTCCGTCCCGCCGAGGCCAGGCAGTGCAGAGGCAGGAGCCACCGTCGGGCAGCGAGATCTTCACCGCCGAGCCCAAGTGCGCGCCCAAGGCGCGGAGGGCGGCCGGGCCCAGGCGGCAGCGCTGGGTACCCCGGTCTCTAGCGTCCAAGGGTAGCAACTTTAAGAGCGGACCTTCGGGCAAGGGACCGGAGTCGGGAGCCATTGCAAGCAGAAAACCAGGCCGAGGAAAATGGGACCGGACGTCCACTCGGGCGAGAAAGACCGGAACACTAAGTCCCCGGGCCGGAAGTAGGTGGTGCGCATGCGCCAGGGAAAAAAAAACTTCTCGGTTGCTAGAGGCTGAACGGAGGCAGAAAGGACCAATTAGAAAGTTAGACGACGCTCGGGCGCTTCGGACGGATTCGGCGTCCTGAATCGTTGCTGGAATGGAGTGGCCCGTCTCAGAGCTTTATGAAGATGACCTTAGTTACAAGTGTCTGGGACGCGGCATAAACAAACGTCGCTAAGTCATGCATGTACCTTGGAGTTTACATGTACTTTGCTAGTCACCGGCATTGCTCACTGTTTTCCTGGATTTCGCCCTGGAACGTCACCACTGCTGCTGTTCTAATATATTCGCAGTGGTTCTCAACCTTCCTAATGCCGCGACCCTTACAGTTCCTCATGTTGTGGTGACCCCCAACCATAAAATTATTTTCGTTGCTACTTCATGAAGGACCTAGAGACTCTGCTTTTTATTTATTTATTTATTGTTGAGGATTCATTGAGAGTACAAGAAACCAGGTTACAATGACTGCATTTGTTAGGTATAGTTCCCTTTTACAATCGTGTCTTGCCCCCAAAAGGTGTGCCACACATAAAGGCCCCACCCTCTTCCCTCCTTCCCGACTTTGCTGTTTTATGTACAAACTAGGACTCTCCGGGTGCAGATGTTGTAGGTGCCTTGGAGTACCTGAGAATACAGCCTTGGAACATTTAATAACCGCGGTTCCAACCTGTTTGTGAGGCCTTTTCTCTGGAAAAGTACAGTGTGGCATTTAAAATGCTTTGGCGAGGGAAAAGAAGGAAAACTAAGCTATCTGATGTATTTGTAGCTCACCAGTGGTACATTTGTTCTGATTCTCGGTTTAATCATTTAATTGGTAACAACTTAATCACTACTATTTCTATTCATAGTGCTTACTGTTTACTTGGGGCACCGCAGTACTAAACCCTGTATTAGAGGTGACACCTGTCTACATTACTAAGACAATTGTCTGTTCTTGTTTTTCCACCTGCTTTCCACCTTTCCCTTCTCCACAGGGAATTCCTCTTCTTTATCAACTAGTATACATGCCCTGTTCCTTTTAGTTCTCATTAAAAAGAACTACAGGTAGGGTGGCACCTGTGGCTCAAAGGAGTAGGGCGCTGGCCCTATATGCTTGCAGGTGGTGGGTTCAAACCCAGGCCAGGCCAAAAACTGCAAAAAAAAAAAAAAAAAAAAAAGAAAAGAAAATCTTCCTGTTTTATTCTACTCACATCTTTCTACCTCTATTTTTCCCATCTTCACTGTAACCTGAATATGTAAGATAACAAAACTGATATTTCAGATAAAGTGCTTAAGTTGCTGGGAGATTTTTTTTCTCTCTATGCAAATGTTCAGTTATAGACTATATTGCAATGCCCTCTCAATAGAAAGTGCTCTCAGATTGAGGCCAATTCTTGGTCTTATTCTATCCAAATTTCACAGACTTCGTGACTCCACAGTAACTTATCTAGTCTCTGCTGTACTTCTCCAACTCTAGTGCTGGAATAACTTAGGAATTGAAAGTAACAGGAGGAAGTCCTGAAAAGGAAGTCACCCACTACTTCCTATTTTTTTCTTCCAGTTAATCTCATTGGCTTTTGTTTTCTTTGCCCTTCAGATTTTTCAGGAAACTTTGCATTTTCTGAACTACAAAAGCCATTATGTTTACTGACACCTGAAGGTGTGAATAAAATGCCTATCAAATTATTCGCCTTTTTTAGGGTGATAATTATACATGGTTTTTGTGCCTTCAGCATCAATAATATAATATTGTATGTTAAATATATTTCAGTACATGAGACCTACCATAATGATGAAATTTTAATTATATATCTCATGAACTCCCTTTTATTCCAGTTCCAAGACCCCCTTTGAGGATCTAAGAAAAGGAAAGAAGACTTAATGAGGATGTGATAACCGTCTTAAATAGGTAAAAGGAGTTAATAAATGTATGTATATGTATCTACAGTGCAAAACTGGTCCAGAAATGAAGGTTTAATGGAGTGAATGTAAGAGTTTTCCTTGTATTTTGAGTATGGTCATATGGAAGTTAAAGCCAAGGGGCAAAACCAGAACAGAGAGAGGCACATAAAGTTAAATCAATCTTACAGTTTTCTCCACATGTTTAAAACAGAGGCAGAGGCTATGATGTTAGGAATATAATGTGAAAGAAACTACTTGTTGCTTTGGGTTGAGGTCGATTTTATAAAAAGCCAAACTAGAATCCTCTGACCTTGTAGGATTTATATATCAGGAAATATTCATTTCACCCTCCCCCTAAAAGGTCTAGTCTTCACCTTAGTTCACAAATAAAAGCAATGAGGAATTCTATTACTGGGCCTTCGGCTCTTATCCACCCAGTCTGAGCAAAACTATATCATTTTCAGTCAGTAAAATCCATTCCTGTGTTTGCCACATTATATTCTTTTAGCCATCTGAACATCTACTTTTATCATACCATTAAATGATAATATTCTCCTTGTAGAAAATGATTCTGATGACAGTTGTGTGATTTTGTTTATTTGCTTTTATTCTGACCTAAAATAGTAGTTCTATGAATTGAAGAGCACCAATTAAAGCACCAAAAGGTTGAACCACTAGAGGGAGTCCAGAGTCAATTAAGGCTGAAGACTGCCGGATTCTTAAGTGTTTTCACTAGATTTTCCCAGGATTCACATATAGGTGTATGAAACCGTCTGTTGTCTCTATACGTGAAGTGTCTTAGTTGTCTGGGCTCCTGTAACAAAATGCCATAATATGGGTAGTTTATAAACAAAAATTCATTTTTTACAGTTCTGGAGGCTAGGAAATCAAGGTGTTGGTAGATTCTGAGTCTGGTGAGGGCCCTTTTTTCTAGTTCATAGCTTGCTGTGTCCTCACATGGTGGAGAGGATTGGCTAACTTTCTCAGGTTTATTTTATAAAGGCAGTAATCCCATTCATGAGAGTTTCACCTATATCACCTAATCCCCACTCAAAGGTTCTGCCTTCTAATACTTCCTCATACCTGGGGGTTAAAATTTCAACAAATGAATTTTGTGGAAGACACAAACATTCAGAACATAGCAGTAACTTATTTTCACATAATTTGTACATATCGCAGGCCATGTAGAACTCAGTTTCTAAGTTAACATTTAATTTGTGTTAAATATAAAAATGGGACTCTCCCTAACTCCAAAATTTAGTGATCAATAAAAATCCAAACAGATGGAATTCATGTTGCTGTAGCCTGGAAAGATTTCTGTCTTTAAATTACAGTGTTTCAAATAGCTTTGCCTTTGGTGCCTGTAGCTCAAGCGGCTAAGGCAGGGGTGGCGAACAAGTTCGACACAAAGAGCCAAAATTTTAAACTGTGAGAGTCAGAGAGCCACACCACGCAGTGACCTGCCAAAACAGACAAACACTCACACAAAAGCATATAATTTTAACAATAATATATTA